>OZ024834.1:79999918-80179087 GCA_964016985.1 Anodontia alba
GATGAGGGACAGAGATAGATAGATAGATGAGGGACAGAGAAAGATAGATAGATGAGGGACAGAGATAGATAGAACGGACAAACAGATAGATAGATAGATAGATAGATAGATAGATAGATAGATAGATAGATAGATAGATAGATGAGGGACAGAGAAAGATAGATAGATGAGGGACAGAGATAGATAGATAGATGAGGGACAGAGAAAGAAAGATAGATGAGGGATAGAGAAAGATAGATAGATGAGGGACATAAATAGATAGATGAGGGACAGAGAAAGATAGATAGATGATGGACAGAGATATATAGAATGGACGAACAGATAGATAGATAGATAGATAGATAGATAGATAGATAGATAGATAGATAGACGAGGGACAGAGAAAGATAGATGAGGGACAGAGATAGATAGATAGATGAGGGACAGAGAAAGATAGATAGATGAGGGATAGAGAAAGATAGATAGATGAGGGACAGAGATAGATAGATAGATGAGGGACACAGAAAGATAGATAGATGAGGGACAGAGATAGATGAGGGACAGAGAAAGATAGATAGATGAGGGACAGAGATAGATAGATGAGGGACAGAGATAGATAGATAGATGAGGGATAGAGAAAAATAGATAGATGAGGGACAGAGATAGATAGAACGGACTAACAAATAGATAGATATAGATAGATAGATAGATAGATAGATGAGGGACAGAGATAGATAGATAGATAGATGAGGGACAGAGAAAGATAGACAGATGAGGGACAGAATAAGATAGATATCTGAGGGACAGAGAAAGATAGATAGATGAGGCACAGAGATAGATAGATAGATGAGGGACAGAGATAGATAGAACGGATGAACAGATAGATAGATACATACATACATACATACATACATACATACATACATACATACATACATGCATACATACATACATACATTACATACAGGCATAACGCTGATAACTCTAGTCTGCATTCAAACTTTAGCTTTATACACTCTGATGCTGATACATAGCGAATAAATATACAAAACTGAAGACATCTTCAACCTTTTGAAGAAATAAGATTTTAATTAAATTGAAAACAGTATCAACGGACGCATATGACTAATCTAGTAAAACGCGCTAAGTCTACGGAGCTGGGTAAAAAGTGTGACCGAGCCGCAGTCCTTATCAACCGAAAAGGGTACCAGAATTTTTTAATGTGATTCCCAACTACTTCTAGAGGTGAGGCGGTTCTAACGAGTACCCACAATCTATGTTTTTGAGCAGAAATAAGAAAAATAACTTAAACCCCATGTAAACCCCTGCTTTACTAGATAAAAGTGGGGTTCAAGGGGGTCAAATTTATATAGGCGTGTTTTCGTGATGTCAGGCAACCGCCCCAATCAACACTTTCAGTACTTTGATTTGCTACGATCAAAACGGTTCACCTAATGAACTCATAAGACCTGTCAATCCTTTTACAGGTACTCTCAATCAGCCAATCACAGTAACACAAGGTGATCTGCATCCTTTGGTGTCTATACACATACTGAGCTGATGGTGCTTTATCAGAGACAGATAGATAGATAGATAGATAGATAGATAGATAGATAGATAGATAGATAGATAGATAGATAGACAGACATACAGATAAATAGACAGATAGATAGACAGACAAACAGGTAGGTAGGTAGGTAGACAGACCGACAGGCAGGCAGGCAGATAGATAGATAGATGGACAGATAGATAGATAGATAGATAGATAGATAGATAGATAGATAGATAGATAGATAGATAGATGGGCGGGCAGGCAAGCAAGTAGATAGACAGTCAGGCAGATAGATAGATAGATAGATAGATAGATAGATAGATAGATAGATAGATAGATAGATAGATAGATAGATAGATAGATAAACCAACCGACCGATAGATAGATAGATAGATTATAGGATCGGATGGCTGGATGGATGGAGGGAGGTAGGTAGGTAGGTTGGCAGGTAGGTAAACAGATTAGATGACTGACAACTATTATATTAATTTAACCGTATTGTATTTTTCAAATGCTCCACGTAGGAAGCCTCTAAACGAACCGAACAAGTGTATGTTATTCGAGTAATGTCTGAATCACCCCCTCCCTTCAAACACACACACCCAGTGATTGTTCAAACCGTTGGTCGTCCTATAGCTGTAGCTGTAATATTACTTCCTTGTTGTCTGAGATTGCTTAGATATTTTCGTTCTGTCCCGTTTGTTTCTGTCGAAAAAATGTGAATAAATACTGATTAAAGGAGGACAAAGAGGACCAAGTCTGGCCAGGAAACGTGTTATTAGCTAAACTGATCGGTTCGACATGACCCTAATGCATTGATTGGGCCGTAAAACCTCATCTCAAACAAAAACATCCCGTTTGCCACCCCGTTCTTTTGTTTGTCCTGTGTTATCTAGCTTTGTGATCACCTCATTAAAGGATAAGAGAGCTGGTCGTTTGGCTAGTCGTTTAGTGACAGTAAATTCTACTATTAAGACCACATTTGGTACCGCCAAAAAAAAAAACTGAAATAAGAAAAATATTATGCGGATACCTGGTTTTATCCGGGACTATGTAGATACCAAGAAATCCACATTTGGGACTGGCGAAAGCTGATCTGAATAGCGGAGTGGTCGTATTTCCGAGTATTCTTAATAGCGGAATGGTCAGGTTTTCGAGTGCTCTTAATAGCAGAGTGGTCGTATTTTCGAGTGGTCTTGACAGCGGAGTGGTCGTATGTTCGAGTGGTCTTGACAGCGGAGTGGTCGTATTTTCGAGTGGTAATAGCGGAATTTTGCAGTATATGTTCTTGCTGCGGAAAGCCGTTTCATTCGTTCTTCCTCTCTGTATCGGAGGTAGACTGCGATCATATATCATGGTACTTCCCTAACCTGAACTTTATTCATTTTGGCAGTGTTAAACATCTACACAGACTTCCAAAGATGAACAATCAATCATTGACAGTCATTGTAATCAGTCAGTCTGACCTGCACCAGGAAATAAAGATCGCTTCCTACGTTGTGTTTGTTACCGAAGCTCCACAAAAGGTCATAATTGATGCAAAACGGACCTAATGCCATATACGAACAGCGAAGGCCAGATGAGCGTGCGCATTCAATCAGTCTGATCTAGACAGTCTCTGTCCGTCGACATTTTCTACGGTAACATTATTCTGGAAGCGGACAACGAAGGCTCTGATCAACCAGCGCCAATGTATAAGGGCCTTTTCGTGTGTTGCGCATAATATAAAATATGTCTTAGCGCAAAATCTAATTCATGTACCTTGACTTAACTATCAGATTATTAACATCTTTTCTTATTGATACTAAAACTGGCCCCGGGGTTATAAAACCTTTTTTTCATGCTCAACACAGCTGAGCATGAAATTTTCTCTGCTAATAAATATGAAAACGCCAACAATAGTTGGCATTTTCAAATTTATGAGCAGAGAAATTTTCATGCTCAGGTATATGTTTAGCAAGACAGAATTCGCAAATTGTTAGTTATTTGAGATTTTTATTTATAAGTAGAACAAATTTCATCCTCAGCTAAGTTGAGCATGAAAAAAAAACAAAAAAAACAAAAAAAAAAAAAAAAAAAACAGATTTATAACCTAGGGGCCTGGTAGTTAAATAGTGTGAGTCATCATCACGAAAACATGCCTATACAATTTTGACCCCCTTAAACCCCACTTTTATATAGTAAAACTGGGGTTTACAGGGGTATACATTATTTTTCGTATTTCTGCTCAAAAACATAGATTGTGGGTACTCGTTAGAACCGCCTCGCCGAGGCGGTTCTAACGAGTACCCACAATCTATGCTTAGAGCAGAAATACGAAAAATATCAGATTTTTTTTTATCTGAAAATTTTCATTGGTAGTAAAATTTTCAATATATTTGAATAGGCATGTTTTCGTAATGTGCATGTGAAAAATCCGATAAAAATGCTGTTGTCCAATTAAAACTTCAGATGGTGTTTTAAATAAAATTAAATCTAAACACGTCATTGCATCTGGTTTGTCTACATACGATGCTTTTACCCTTTATAAAATTTTGCCGCATAAACTGATAAAATATAAACGTATTGACTGAATGGAAAGAATAGGAGAAAGCTCTCTTAGCCTTGTATATAATCGAAAACGTATTTTGCATCACTTATAGGGACCATTAGTATTATTCTTCATGGTGTTGTTAGAAAGTAGTTCAGTCTGTTTCCTTTCTTCTTGATATCTTTATTTGGTTTAGTATTAAATTATACAAACAAAAAGTTGGTATACCGATGGGTATGAAATGTATCATCTTGTTGTAGCTCTGTTTCCGTTTTGTTAAGAAATAGACTTTATGCTGTCCCATTCTCATGAAAGTCAAGCCTAATTTATTGAAGCATATCTCGATATTTAGATCACTTACTATAAATATTGATAACGAAAATAGTAGATAAAATTTATCTTTGAATTAAAGAATTTGAATTAAGTAAAGCTACTATCCTTGATACCGAATCCCCGTTTCTGGATTTAAATTTATAAATATTTAATGGTATAATGTTTACTAAAATTTCTGAAAACGGGATGGTTTCGATTCTGATATTGTAATATTGTCTCAAAATGTCTGTTAAAAGGAATGATCACTGAGAGCAATGAACGCACTCACAAGACAGAAAAAAAAAACTGAAGGGTCGAAACTTTCTGGGTCAGTCTAGCTAGTTTCGGCCATTTAGGTATCATCATTGACCTTCATATAAATTTCAAACATTCTTATGCAGTTAATGATACAGTCATTACTAACATTTATGGCAGACGGAATGATTTTGAGTCTGATGTTACTGTAGTCAAAAAGGTATTACCCTTGAGAGCAATCATCGCAAACACAAGAATAAAAATTCTAAAGTGTTGAAAATATGAACAAAGATAAATCACGAGCCACCGAAAGAGGAGTGGTAAGGAACAAACAATGACAAGACATAACAGCACAAAAACAACAACAAAGACAAGACACAACAGCATAAAAACAATAACAATGACAAGACACAACAGTACAAAAACAATGACAAGACACGACACAAAAACAATAAAAATGACAAGACACGCCGGCCTCGGTGGTTCAGTTGGATGCGCCGTCCGACTGGAGACCAGGAGGTCGCGGGTTCAACGCCCGTCGAGGTCGGCAACTTTCTTTCATGGAGATTGATCATGAAATATTTTCTACGGTCATTTTCTCCCTTCCGTAGATTCAAGAAGGGCAGTTGCCAGTTTCTGGCAAAAGAATGTGCACAATACTGGTTAACCGCTTAGAGGACTAAGCCTGCCCAGTAAACGTGTGGTTAGGTAAACTGATCGCGCTCGACATGACCTTATTGGGTTGACTGGGCCCTAAAACCTCAACACAAACAAACAATGACAAGACACAACAGTACAAAAGCAGTATCAATGACAAGACACAACAGCAAAAGCAATCATAATAACAAGACTCATCAGCACAAAATCAATAACAATGACAAGACACAACAGCACAAAAGCAATAACAATGACAATACACAATAGTACAAAAGCAATAACAATGACAGGACACAAAAATACAAAAGCAATAACAATGTCAAGACACAAAAGCACAAAAGCAATAACAATGACAAAACACAACAGTACAAAAGCAACAACAATGACAAGACACAACAGCACAAAAGCAATAACAATGATAAGACACAACAGCGCAAAAGCAATAACAATGACAAGACACACCAGTACAGAATCAATAACAATGAAAATACACAACAGCACAAAAACAATAACAATGACAAGACACACCAATACAGAAGCAATAACAATGACAAGACACACCAATACAGAAGCAATAACAATGACAAGACACACCTGTACAGAATCAATAACAATGAAAATACACAACAGCACAAAAGCAATAACAATGACAAGACACACCAATACAGAAGCAATAACAATGACAAGACACACCAATACAGAAGCAATAACAATGACAAGACACACCTGTACAGAATCAATAACAATGAAAATACACAACAGCACAAAAGCAATAACAATGACAAGACACACCAATACAGAAGCAATAACAATGACAAGACACACCAATACAGAAGCAATAACAATGACAAGACACACCTGTACAGAATCAATAACAATGAAAATACACAACAGCACAAAAGCAATAACAATGACAAGACACACCAATACAGAAGCAATAACAATGACAAGACACACCAGTACAGAATCAATAACAATGAAAATACACAACAGCACAAAAGCAATAACAATGACAAGACACACCAATACAGAAGCAATAACAATGACAAGACACACCAGTACAGAATCAATAACAATGAAAATACACAACAGCACAAAAGCAATAACAATGACAAGACACACCAATACAGAAGCAATAACAATGAAAAGACACAACAGCACAAAAACAATAACAATGACAAGATACAATAGCACAAAAACAATGACAAGACACAACAACAAAAAAGCAATAACAATTACAAGACGCAACAGCGCAAAAGCAATAACAATGACAAGATACACCAGTACAGAAGCAATAACAATGAAAGGACACAATAGCATAAAAAGAATAACAATGACAAGACACACCAGTACAGAAGCAATAACAATGAAAAGACACAACAGCACAAAAACAATAACAATGACAAGATACAACAGCACAAAAGCAATGACAAGACACAACAGCGCAAAAGCCATAACACTGACAAGACACACCTGTACAGAAGCAATAACAATGAAAATACACAACAGCACAAAAGCAATAACAATGACAAGACACAACAGCACAAAAACAATAACTATGACAAGATACAACAGCACAAAAGCAATGACAAGACACAACAACAAAAAAGCGATAACAGTTACAAGACACAACAGCGCTAAAGCAATAACAATGACAAGGCACAATTATACAAAAGCAATAGCAATGACAAGACACAACAGCACAAAAGCAAGGACAAGACACAACAGCACAAAATAATCAAATAAGACAAAATAATAAATAAGACAAAATAATGACAAGACACACCAGTACAGAAGCAATAACAATGAAAATACACAATAGCACAAAAGCAATAACAATGACAAGACACACCAGTACAGAAGCAATAACAATGACAAGACACAACAGCACAAAAACAATAACAATGACAAGATACAACCGCACAAAAGCAATGACAAGACACAGCAACAAAAAAGCAATAACAGTGACAAGACACAACAGCGCAAAAGCAATAACAATGACAAGACACACCAGTACAGAAGCAATAACAATGACAAGACACAACAGCACAAAAACAATAACAATGACAAGATACAACCGCACAAAAGCAATGACAAGACACAGCAACAAAAAAGCAATAACAGTGACAAGACACAACAGCACAAAAACAATAACAATGACAATACACAACAGTACAAAATCAAGACACAAAAGCTCAAAAGCAAAAAACAATGACAAAACACAGCAGTACAAAAGCAACAACAATGACAAGATACAACAGCACAAAAGCAATAACAATGACAAGACAGAACAGCGCAAAAGCAATAACAATGACAAGAACAACAGTACAAAAGCAATAACTGTGACAAGACACAACAGCACAAAAGCAATAACAATACGATACAACAGCATAAAAGCAATAACAATGACAAGACACAACAGCACAAAAGCAATAACAATGACAAGACACAACAGCACAAAAGCAATAACAATACGATACAACAGCATAAAAGCAATAACAATGACAAGACACAACAGCACAAAAGCAATAACAATGACAAGACACAACAGCACAAAAGCAATAACAATGACAAGAAACAACAGCACAAAAACAATAACAATAAGAAAACACAACAGTACAAAAGCAATAACAAGGACAAGACACAACAGCACAAAATCAATAACACAAAACACAACAATACAAAAGCAATAACAATGACTAGACACAACAGCACAAAAACAATTATAATGACTAGCCACAACAGTACAAACGCAATAATAATGACACGACACAATAATAGAAAAGCAATAGCAATGACACGACACAAAATACAAAAGCAAATAACAATGACAAGACACAACAAAATACAAAAGCAATAACAATGACAAGACACAACAGCACAAAGGCAATAACAATGACAAGACACAACAATACAAAAGCAATAAAAATGACTAGACACAACAGTACGAAAGCAATAACCGACATACAAACAAAGAAGAAATACAAAAACAGTATTGCCTTGGAACGGTCAGCAAGAGCAACTGCTGGGTTGGAGAGCTTGGGGTGGGGGAGGGGCGGGGGAGGGGTTAAAGTAGTTCGTCCTTAATCTGATATCGCTCAAAATTACAAATGAGTTAGCGCACGACAAAACCTGTAATAAGACCTATTAGACCAGCAAAGACTCAGATCAGCTTGTGAATCCATTCAGTATTGTAAGGTTCTTGTTATCATTCTTTGGATCCCCCGGAGGCTGTAGAAGACACATGCTATCAGCAAAGACACTGATCAGACTGTGCAGATGTGCAGGCTGATCTGAGTCTTCGCTGTTCGCACAAGTCTTATTGTAGGTTTTGTGGGGCGCTGGCTCCAATATGTATTCGGTCAGTGGCACACGAAAAAAGAGGTCTTATGGTTTCCCAGTTCGTGCTTCTTCAAATACGCATGCGCAGTCCTCTGTGAGGGCTACAGACACGCGTTTTGTGCCTGAAGCTTCCTCAAGGTCCCTACTACATGTCTGCGAACATCAAAGGCTCTGGCGAGACTGCGCCTAAGCGCAGGCTCGCCTGAACCTTTGCTGGTCGCCTATGTGATAAGTACCTTTTCCTTATCTTCTGGCTCAAATAATGACAACACAGCAATGAAACAAAGTATAGGACACAGTGGCAATCTGAAACACGGGAATAAGAAAACCACAAATTGGATCACGATGGACCCGGACACATACAAAAATAGTCAGGTGCCAACCCTCTGAAACAGACCGAGGAAGGAGCCGTCATTCAGTGAGTGGGGTGTGGGGGTTGTGGGTTAGGGAAGGGAGGGCAACTCACCGCCGTGCAATTAAAGAAGGAAGCAAAGTAATCAACCATAATTGGGTTAAAAACATCTATGCAGTTTCCCGCATACCATACATGTTATATAACCTATCTTTTTGTAACGACTGTGAATCTTTTAAATTGTTCCAAAAAATCGGTATTACAACAATCTTTCTGAATGTATAGACTAATAAAAGTAAAAATGATTGCCTTTGGAAACGAAAAACATATTACAGATAGAAAATGGGAGCCTACAATGTAGGTTTTATTGAGACTCTTCACAAGCAGTAATGAAGTTTGCAACACTGCTTACGCCCTCTAGCGTATACATGAGCAGAACTCCATTTTCAAAGATGCCACAATAGGCCCAGTGATCCCAAAGGAAATGAAAATATATTCTGCACTATGGTGATGTATGGGGAGACGTTTTACGGCCGCCATACGGCACTTATACCAGCTGCAGTGTAGTAAAATAAAAGTAAAAAAGATTGCCTTTGGAAACGAAGAACACGTTACAGATAGAAAATGGGAGCCTCGGTTTTATTGGGGCTCTTCATAAGCAGTAATGAAGTTTGCAACAATGCTTACGCCTACTAAGACGCCGTAAAATTCGGGGTCCGACAGACCTGCCGTAAAATTCGAGGTCCGACAGACCTGCCGTAAAATTCGGGGTCCGACAGACCTTCCTGTAGATTTTTTGCAGCCAGCGTTATATTTGAGAATTAATTAAAAAACAAAACGCAGAGAATGCGGATATCCCTTTTTAGCAGGCAAAAGTTTATTCCAACTTTCAATGTCACTGACTTGTGTAGATGCTGTTTTTCCGTTTTGGGATGACGATGTCCCTATAGTGTATACATTTCTCAACTTATTCGTTTTGTCAGAGCATCTGGTCAAGTCACTGACTTTAATGATCGGAACAATTTATAACTGATAAACTTCTTAAAGACTTAATCGCCGTCACTATGAAAAACTTGCCAGATATAACGTTGATTTAAAACGTATCTGAAAGAAGGCTTATCATTATCATAGTGCAGATTATATTTCATTTCTTTTGGGATCATTGCGCCCATTGTGGTATACTTGAAAATGGAGTACTGTTCATGCATACGCTAGAGGGTGTAAGCAGTGTTGCGAACTTCATTACTGCTTATGAAGAGTCTCAATAAAACCGAGGCTCACATTTTCTAATCCGTGGTGTGTTCTTTGTTTCCAAAGGCAATCTTTTTGACGTTTATTATCATCCGAACTATATGTCGTTTACGTCTATAAATCTGTACCTATTGTTGGCAATACTGACTTTTCGGAAAAGTTAAAACAGATTAACAGGGCCCAGTTGTTCAAAGCTAATGATGTCGTTAGTTAACGATTCGTTAAATTTTACATCGAGTGATACGCAAATATGCTGAAATGTTTTGCTGAAAAAATGTGAGTAGCTTTTGCACTGCAAAAGCTACTCACATTTCTTCAGCAAAAAATATCAGAATATTGTATATTGAATTCGCTAAAAAGGTTAACGAAATGACCCTTAACAAGCTCGTTAAGCTAACGACGCTTTGAACAACCGGGCCCAGATTGTCAAAATATACGTTACTGCTTGACTGTTATGCGGTATACTGCATGCATGGTTATCAACCAAGTTATGGTGATAACTTTGCTTTCCCCTTTAATTGCATGACGAAGGGTCTGACCGCAGACTGAAACTGCTACTCACTCAAATTATTTTAGAAGCCTATCCCCGACGTTATAAAACTTTTTTCATGCTCAACTCAGCAGAGCTTGACATTTTCTCTGCTAATAAATATGAAAATGCCAAAAATGGTTGGCATTTTCATAATTATTAGCAGAGAAATTTTCATGCTCAGCTATGTTTTGCAAGACAAAATTTGCAATTGTTAGTAATATGAGATTTATAAGCAGGAGAAAATTCATGCTCAGCTGAGTTGAGCATGGTAAATGTTTTATGACCTCGGGGCCTGATCAGTTCCATCGTGGTTTTAATTTTGTGATTTTCTTTTGCTCTGGCCGACGATTGCCATTGAGACCTCTAATTCGTTTCACCATAGTGTTTGTAATTACTGTCGAACATCAATGGCTCGAACATCTTCGGGACCATGAATGTTTGTCCTAGATATGGGTCGCTGGAGCCACTGAGAGTTAATCACAGCGCCAGGTCAGGAAGCAAATATTTAGGGAAATCTTTTTTATTTCAACACAATAATTGTATGGTGAGTGTACACACAACATATAATTTCATGATAAAATATAAAAAAAATCCCTAAATATTTGTTTTCTCGATCTATCGGAAGAATTTCATAGGGACTCAAAAACCTGTTCGAATGAACAATGGTAAACGGGCCATCGGTGTTCGAGCTATATTGAGGTTCGAGATTATATGTGTTTTATTGTGATTTTCACAGATGAGGTAGAGGACCGCTACGCGTACATATTTGTATTTTTGAGCTGCAGCAGAACTTTACAATATAGTGCAATTTTTGTACGAGTTCAGCAGCATTTTGGAAATACATAGATGTGCATCACATAACCAATGTCTTGTTGATCCCCAAGAAAGGAACAGCAACCTGCAACCTCACAGATAAGAAGTTATTAGAAACTCCTTGCAATTCATGTCTGACAAGTGCTCGTCAATAAGACCTGGGCCCAGTTGTTCAAAGCTAACGATGCCGTTAGTTAACGATTCGTTAAAATTTACATCGAGTGATACGCAAATATGCTGAAATTTTTTACTGAAAAAAAGTGAGTAGCTTTCACATTTTTTGAGCAAAAAATATGAGAATATTGTATATTGAATCTGCCAAAACAGTTAACAAAATGACCCTTAACGAGCTCGTTAAGCTAACGACGCTTTGAAAAACTGGGCTCTGGTCTCAAAAGATGCTTGAGGGTGCGGTTTTGCGTGAGAAAAACTGGTTTAAGCCTCCAACCCCAACAGCTTTTCTACTGGCCGTCACCAGACGGTTCCTCAGTTACAGTTCTTCTTTATTTGTGCGTCGGTCGGTGGTGCAGACTATATTTCATTCCATTTTGGATCGTTGGGCCCATTGCAGTATCTTTGAAAATGGAGTTCTGCTCATGTATACACTGGAGGGCGTAAGCAGAGTTGCGAAATTCGTTACTGCTTGTGAAGAGTCTCAATAAAACCGAGACTCCCATTTTATAATCTGTAGTGTATTCTTTGTTTCCAAAGGCAAGCTTTTTTGACGTTTATTCATATGTTGCGTTTTATGTCATTATTTTTACTCATTATACCCCCGACAGTTTTCGCCATTCCATTCGACCGTTCGTTTGTTCGTACGTACGGACATTCGTTCGTTCGTCTTTCCGTCACGTTCGTGGAATAAGGGTCATTTTTTTGTGTCAAAGTTTATAATACCTTACATTATAAAGACCCTTTGATGGATTTCATTTATATTTGGCATAATAGTAGATACATGTCTAAAGTTTTACTCAGTGCCATCCCCATTCAGAGGCCTGACCTTGAGGCCAATGTCACGGACAGAATTTTCATATAAAAATCAAACCTTTTGCACTTAATTTTATATAGCTATATTATCAAGACCTTACGACGAATTTCATGTATATTTGGCACAATGGTAAATATAGGTCTAAAGTTTTACTCAACGCGATCCCAACCCAGGGGTGTGACCTTGACTTTTCATATAAAAATAAAAATGTTTGCATTTAAGTTTGTATAGCTATGTCATCACCCAGAAAGGTCACAGACTTAGAATTTTCTATAAAAGTCAAACATTTTGCATTAAAATTTACAAAATACCCTACTTACCAGGCTTGAAGAGTTAAAATCATACTTGTTAAAACAAAAGTATCCCCCGGAGCTCATTGACGACAGCATCAGAAAAGTACAATCTTTAAACAGGTCAGACTTACTAAGGGAAAATGAAATGAACGATAAGGCAAATAGTTTGATACCTTACGTCACAACATTTAATCCCCATAATCCAGGGCCCAGTTGCTCAAAGCTAACGACGTCGTTAGTTAACGATTCGTTAAAATTTACATCGAGTGATAAGCAAATATGCTGAAAGTTTTTGCTGAAAAATGTGAGTAGCTTTTGCAGTGCAAAAGCTACTCATATTTTTTCAGCAAAAAAATATCAGAATATTGTATATTGAATCCGCTAAAACAGTTAACGAAATGATCCTTAACGAGCTCGTTAAGCTAACGACGCTTTGAACAACTGGGCTCAGATATATATCCAGAAATTCGCCATAATAAGACATTGCTTTTAAGAGATGAAAGGCTGAAAATATTATTTTTAAATAACACGTTTCTAAAAAGTAAAAGCCAGCCACCAAATTTAAAGAAATTACTAACTAAAGAAAACTTTTCAAATAAAAATGAAACAAGATTGACAGTGACAAAATGTAAAGAACCCAGATGTGGACTCTGCAAATGTCTAAAAGAAGGATCTTCCTTTAACTTTAAAGGAAAACAATTTAATGTTAATGCTGATATGACATGCACAGTCAAGAATGTTATCTACGTCACTGAGTGCCAGGGATGTAGAAACTATTACATAGGAGAAACTAACAACTTACGAAACAGAACCACACTAAATAACCAACATATAAAACATGAAAACGGTTAATGGACATATTGCTTCTTGCTCAAAAATGGACCCAAAATACTTTATTTTCCTTTTCTTTAAAATTAATAGCGATAATATAATAGACCGAAAAGAGAAAGAAAAGCTATTCATTCAAAAATATAAATCGGATTTAAATTCGCTTTGACGTGTTTTAAGCAGAGACGTCAGATTTACATATGTTGCAGTAATTATACCCCATAGAAATCTTATGACGTAACGTTGACGTAATTACCTTGACAACGTTAGCTCTTATGTTTATGCACAAGAATTATTTATGGCTTTGAAAATTGTTAATACATGAAACCGGTTAGCCTAAAGTAAATAAATATTATGGTAGAATCTTTTAATTTATTCTCAATATATATTTGAGTGATTAGGCAATTCTAATGAGTACACACAACATACATTTTTATGATAAAATAGGAAAAGTTCTGAAACTATCCATAAATATTGAGCTGTCGGAAGAATTTCCTAAAGACTAAAAAACGAGTTCGAATTAGCCACAGTAAAAGAGTTATCGGATTTCGAGTTACTGAGGTTTTTATGTATCTTGTGGTAAAGAAAATACAGTTGACTTGCTATCTTAAACACTGATAACTCAAACTAATTCTTAATTCAAATAAAGTTATGGATTACGTTGGTTTAGTTTTGCTTAATATAGGGATCAAACATGGTTTTTCATGCATTTACATTCGCCAGGTCCCGTGGGAGGTGTTGAAAACCAAGGGACCTGGCGAATGCTAATGCTTGAAAAACCATGTCCGATCGCTATTATTGCATAAAAACTGAAAACATTTGCTACATTTCGCGTTATTTCTTGCACTGTTTTGTTTCGCCTTTTCACTGATGTCTCGCGAACGCAATTTCCACCGACTATGCTCGTTCTATGCCGGGCACTACACATCTCGTGACGGCAGCAAATCTGTGGCCCCGGTACGAACATATTGAAAGTTGCGTGAACAGCGCGTGCATTGCCTTGTTAATAGACGGCTTTTCACCGGTCAATGCACGGCCGTTAATAACATGCGACACTGCTTTTTATGCAATAATTTTCTTTACATTTCAACTCATGTTATCGCAAACAAATGTTATTCTGGTCCCCTAGAGTTTGTGATAACGAGAGTCAACTGTAATGCAAATAAATGTATTCACAGACTGAAAAAAAACAAACTTTTATTTAAGAAGGAGCAAATTTATTTATTCATTCATTTATTTATTTATTTATTTATTTTTATTTATTTATTTATTTATTTATTTTTGCTTCAATCTTTGTAATTTTTACCAGAATGTTTCTCTAGGTCACTAGGTCAAATTTCTTTAAAAACCTTGCGTACCCTCTAGAGGCCACAGTTTTGCTATGACATTCATTGAATTTTACCAGAAAGTTTGTTTTGATGATATCTTGGCCAAGTTTGAATATGGGTCATGTTGGGTTTAAAAGTAGGTCACTAGGTCAGTTTTGTTTAAAACCTTGTTCACCCTCTCGATACATAAATTTTGCTTCAATCTTGATATCTTTTTTTTTTTTTTTTTTTTTTTGCCTGAATGTTTGTCTTGATGATATCGTAGTCAAGTTTGAATTTGGGCCATTGTGGCTCAAAAACTAGGTCACTAGGTTGATTTTTTTTAAAACCTTGTTCACCTTCTCGAGGCCGCAATTTTTCTTCAATCTTCATAGAACTTTACCAGAATATTTGACGAGAATATCTCGGTCAAGTTTGAATATGGGTCATGTCAAATCAAAAAACTAGGTCACTGTGTCAAATTTCTTTAAAAACTTATTCACCCTCTAGAAGCCACAGTTTTGCTTTAATCTTCAAAGAACTTTGTCAAAATGTTTGTCTTGATGATATCTTGGTCAAGTAGAAATGTGGGTCAGGTTGGGGCAAAAACTAAGTCAGTAGTTCACTTTTCTAAAAAACCTTGTTCACCCTCTAGAGGCCACATTTTTGCTTCAGTCTTCATGAAACTTTACCAGGAAGTTTTTTGATGATATCTTGGTCAAGTTTGAATATGGATCACGCTGGGTCAAAAACTAGCTCACTAGGTCAGATTTCTTTACAACCCTTTTCACCCTCAGGAAGCCACGGTGTTTTTTTCTTCAATCTTCATGAAACTTTACCAGAATGATTGCCATTATGATATCTTATTTAAATAATCGTCATGAATTTTGCTCAAAATGTTTGCCTTGATGATTTCTAGGTCAAGTTCAAAACTGTGTCATTTGGGGTCAAAAACTAGATCATCGGGCCAAATCTTGCTCAAAATGATTGTCTTGATGATTTCTAGGTCGATTCAGAACTGGGTCTTTTGGGGTCAAAACTAGGTCACAGGATTAATTCAAAGGAAAACATTGTTAACACTCTAGAGGTAACATTTTTGAAATGAATCTTGCTGAAAATGTTTGTCTTGATGCTTTCTAGGTCAGGTTTAGACTGGATCACTTGGGTGAAAAACTAGGTTACCAGGCCAAATCAAAGGAAAACCTTGTTAACACTCTGGAGGTCTCATTTTTAAGTAATCATCATGACTCTTGCTCAAAATGTTTGTCTTGATGATTTCTAGGTCATGTTTGGAAGTGGGTCACTTGGGGTCAAAAGCTAGGCGACTGGGCCAAATCAAAGGAAAACATTGTTAACACTCTAGAGGTCACATTTTTAGAGTGATCATCATGAATCTTGCTCAAAATGTTTGTCTTAATACTTTTTAGGTCAAGTTTAAAACTTGGTAACTTTAGGTTAAAACCTAGGTCACCAGCCCAAATTAAAGAAAAACCTTGTTAACGCTCTAGAATTTACATTTTTGAAGTTAACATCATGGATCTTGCTCAAAATATTGATTTCTAGGTCAAGTTTGGAACTGGGTCACTTATGACCTATATTTCACTGTCCAGTGACTTTCTTAAGTTTTTCTGTTTCTGTCAGTTTCTCAGTATCTATAGCAGTGATATTTGGCATTTTTTTCACTGTGCATTTTTTTCACTGTGGGAAAAAATGAAAATATTCTATATTTGTAAAACCATTGACTATAATAAAACTGTTTGTGCATAGGTAGTTACGACAAATGGTTTTGCATTAAATCATGCTAAAAGTTTGCAAATTTTCTTCTTTTGTGTAAAGCGCCAGGAAAAAACGGCTTTCTGAAAGATGTCGAAATGAGAGAAGGTTAAGCCCTATTTTGATTGGGCGGTCTAATAAATAAAGTGTTGACTGACTAAGCCGTAACCTGAAAAAAACAACGTTTCATATGATATGTGTATCCAACGAAAACTCAAATCAGCCTGTGCATCTACGCAGTTTGATCACAGTCTTCATTGTCCGCATGAAAAAAAAAAAAAAAAAAAAAAAAAAAAAAAAAAAAAAACATTGTTGCATCTTTGGCTAGCACATCACGAAAACATACCTATATAATTTTGACCCCCTTAAACCCCACTTTTATACAGTAAAACTGGGGTCTACAGTGGTATACATTATTTTTCTTATTTCTACTCAAAAACATAGATTATGGGTACTCGTTAGAACCGCCTCGCCGAGGCGGTTCTAACGAGTACCCACAATCTATGTTTGGTGCAGAAATATGAAAAAATATCAGAATTTTTGTCTGAAAATGTTCAGTTTTAGGTGGTGAAATTTTCAATATAGTTGAATAGGCTTGTTTTCGTAATGAAACTGCGCCCAAGTAAGATTCTGATCAGACTGCGCGAATGCGCAGTCTGATCTGAATTGTCGCTTGGCGCACGTGTCCGAAATTACGTTTACTTAGATTAAGACAAATTGTTTTTCAGCTTTTATTACATTTTCAGCAGTGATTTACAGAGATATCTCAGTGAATTATAATCGATAATTCACCGGGTGAATTATTTCATTTCGAACGTTTTGACGTCATAATTGCTAGGCGACGTTGCTGACGTTGTTGGTAACAACAATAACAATAGCTGACGTTTCGCGGAAAATTGATACAATAATGGAGATCAGACTGCAATTTTCACGTCCAGTTGGCGTTTTTGAGGAAAGACCTGCAACGCAAATATAAAGTATGATTTTTGAGTCTGCTAGCGACAGCTAGCAGGCTCTATGCAATCGCATGGGGTTTTTTACTACGTCACAAGCGGATTTTCATCACCGCTATATTCATACGCGCACTACTTCTTAATCAGACGCAATGCGGCACTATTACGGCGAACTGAATGTGAAGCAGGGGAATTTTTTATAGCTTTTCTATTTCGCTAACATAACTGTAACTGAAATCGATTTAGATAGTGCAATTTGAAACATAGACTTCAAAATTCGGTGTAGTAATACACGCGCTACTTTTGTCAATCACCACACGCCATCTTTGATGTTGTGCTTAGCAACGGAAGCTGAACGAAAAGAAAGTATTAGAATCTACTTATTCGATATTGAATATAGCAAGACATCAGGCATTTAATTCATTCCTCCTACATGAAATTACTTTATTCACACCTCAGTGACACGGAGTTGTCTGACGACTGCTGGCCCATTTATACGTTATGACCCTTCTTTTGTGGACATCGGAAAATCTCTTGAAAACAGAAAAGGGTAGGCATAGCTGGTCGGGCTAATCTGTTGATGCTTAGGTGAAGCACTATCAAATGACAATCAGTTATTAAAGCTAATCTGGATTGAACATAGCCATTTCAAATTTATTTAATCTGCTCGTCTTCATAATAAGTTGATAAAGATAAATTTATAAAATTGCACCAGAATAATCGTGGAGCTACATCAGGTGTTGAATATGTATGAACTGGAGCATATCTAGACTTGAACTTTGATAATTCTAGAAATTGGAAATTGCTGCTGGAGATACACTCATTTGGAATAATCAGGTGGTAAACTTCATTGGAAAATAAAGAGGTTCATTACTCCAATCACTGCATTGGCTTATATATGCAGATAATAAAATGGATTTTTTTTGTAAAGAAAGAAACAAAACAGAAGAGAAATTATTGTATTTAGTTTTTCAGTACATGGTTAGATTATTTATGTATATCTGTTTTACACAGATGCCTCAGTAAAGACCCATTCTTATTTATACATTAAAAGAAGTAGAATGCATTTCCATCTGACTGATTTTGAGAAATTAAATTGATAGTGAAAGCATGTAGTACAAAGTGTTCATGTTGGTTGTTTTTCAAGGAATAGTAAATTTTCTCACAAAGCCTTGTCTCTGAATGTAAATTTAATATTGGATGAAGCCACTGGTTGTAAGAAAGTGTGAAAATATGGATATAGAGCAAAATCCAGGTCCATCAAATCATATAAATCTAATTATGTAATTAAGTTAATGCCTTTTTTCGCGACACCGCCTTCTGAACAATTCAGAGTAACTACAGTTGCTATACTGGATGTACATTACTCTGTGGTGGTTCTGAATCTCTTTTAACTACACTTTTATTTAACTTTAACATGCGTAAAGTAACGTTATTATTTACCTGTATTATCAGTTAGATAACACACTTTTTGAATAAAAATTACTGGCATGTTTCTTATTTTTCTTAAGGAATATATGTTGTGGATATTCATTAAAAGAGCCCTACCAATGAATGACCTTCTAATAAGTTCCAACATGTTTTTGTGTTGAAATTATAATGAACTAGAACATGTGTTTGAACAACACTATGACCCCAACTATATGGTTTCCCTTAAACATGCATTGTCCATAATACTGAAACACTAAAAATGGCTAACTTCAAAAGTAAGAATAGGATGGCCGAAACATTCCCATACAGAACTAGTATTTTTACCGCTGGGCGGCGAATAAATTCCAACCACAGTTTCGTCTGCCATCATAATGAGAGTAAAGCAAAATGCAATTGGCTATCAGTCTGAAAATGTCACTTTGTAGACCGGATTAAAGAATGTAACGAACACAAATAAGCGAATCTGAATAGAAGCGCTCATCATATCGATACTCCATCATGTGTATCGATACATGAAGCGTATCGGGATGCACCAATGCATCGATGAATCGTCCCACCACTAGGCGTAACTCAGCTAATATTTGGTGGACTGTAACCTCAAAACAATACGCCCTTCTCTACATCTTGGTCTAACTATAGCATAAATGAAGTTTCAGCTTGATCGGATATAAATTGTAGGAGGAGTTAACCAGAAACTAGAAGTTTAAAGAAATTTTCAATGGGGCTTAACTCTGCTAATATTTAGTGGACTGTAACCTTGAAACAATATATGCCGCTCCACATCATGGTCTAGCTATAAATGAAGTTTCAGCTTGATCGGATGTAAATTGTAGGAGGAGTTAGCCGGAAACGAAAAGTTTAATGAAATTTTAAAAGGGACATAACTCTGCTAATATTTGGTGGACTGTGACCTAGAAACAATATGCACTGCCCCCACATCTTGGTCTAACTATAAATGAAGTTTCAGCTTGATCAGATGTAAATTGTAGGAGCAGTTATCCGGAAACGAAAAGTTTAAAGGAATTTTCAAAGGGCTATAACTCTGCTGATATCAAGTGGACTGTAACCTCAAAACAATATGCACTGTTCCACATCATGGTCTAACTATAAATGAAGTTTCAGCTTGATCAGATGTAAAGTGTAGGAGTTAACCAGAAACGAAATGTTTTCTGAAATTTTCGAAGGGGCATAGCTCTGCTAATAATTGGTGGTCTGTAGCCCAAAAACAATATTTGCTGCTTCACATCATGGTCTAGCTATATACCAAGTTTCATTTTAATCGGATGTAAACTGTAGGAGGCGTTAGCCGGAAACGAAAAAGTTTTCTGACGGACGTCATACCCCGTAAAATAATATGTCCCGTTTTTCAAACAGGTGTATAATAATTCAAAAAAGTATAAATGCAAGAGTTATGGTTCTTGCGCGCTGCATGTTGTCTAATGCTGATTGATATTTACATGACCTTTCTTGAAGATATCTTGAACAGGTTTCAAGTTACAGAGCGGACACGATTTTGTGACGCATAAAGTTCCAAGTGAAATAACTCAAAAAGTATAAATGCAAGACGTATGGTTCTTGTGCTCTGCATGTAAGATAATGTTGATTGATATTTATATGAAGTTATGTGGAGACAGCTTGAACCATTTTCAAGTTACAGAGTGGACAAGATTTGTGACAGACGCCCGAGGGAAAAAACAATACACATCTCCCTACCCTAAAGGGAGGAGACATAAATATCAGAATCCTAGCTCAAGCGGGAGGGGGTATATTGCTTTTGGTGCAGATCTTATCAGCACTGGCGTCCCCATCCAAGGGTGTGTGTGGGGGGAGGGGGGGGGGAATATTTAGAACAGAATAGATTCAAAAACAGGCATAACTGGCATGCTAGGTCCAATGGGGGAAAAAAAAAAAGCAAGAGGACCATGATGGTCCTATATCGCTCACCTGAGCAAACAGCTTTGCATACTTACTGTTGAAGTTTCAGCCAAGTTTACTGCTCTAAAATTTTTGTATAAATTTTATAACCCTGCACCCCAGTGGCCATGTTTATTTCATCCATCATGATGGCTTGAACTGAATAGTGAAAGAGGATCACCAAAGGAACAATTCTGCTGTTATATTGAAATTGGTCCAGTGGTTTCTGACAAATAGATTTTTAAAATGTCTTATACAGATATATAGGGAAATTAAGCCCCACCCCCTAACGGCCATGTTTTTTGACAAATCATGACAGCTTGAACAAACTTGGTAGAGGGTCACCAAAGGAAAAATCCTGCCAAGTTATATTGAAATCGGTTCAGTGGTTTCTGACAAGAAGATTTTTAAAGTTTTCTATTTAGATATATAGGGAAAATAAGCCCCACCCCTAGCAACCATGTTTTTTGACGAATCATGATTGCTTGAACAATCTTGATAGGGGGTCACCAAAGCAACATTCCTGGCAAGTAATATTAAAATCAGTCAGGTGGTTTCTGACAAGTTTTCTATACAGATATAAAGGGAAAATATGCTCCGCCCCCTAGCCGCCATGTTTTTTGATGAATCATAACGGCTTGAACAATCTTGGTAGAGGGTCACCAAAGAAACATTCCTGCCAAGTTATATTGAAATCGGTCCATTGGTTTCTGAGAAGAAGATTTTTAAACTTTTCTATATAGATATATTTGGAAAATAAGCCCCTCCCAGTGGCGGCCATTGTTTTTTGACGAATCATGATAACTTGAACAATCTTGGTAGAGGGTCAACAAGGAAAGATTTCTACCAAGTTATAATGAAATCGGTCCAGTGGTTTCTGACAAGAAGATTTTTAAAGTTTTCTATAGAGATATATAGGGAAAATAAGCCCCACCCCCTGGCAGAATTTTTTTTAGACGAATCATGACTGCTTGAACAATCTTGGTAGCAGGTCACCAAAGCAACATTCTTGCCAAGCTATATTGAAATTGGTCCATTGGTTTCTGACAAGAAGATTTTTAAACTTCTCTATATAGATATATAGGGAAATTAAGCCTCCCTCCCCACCCACCACCCGGCGGCAATGTTTTTTTGACAAATCATGATAACTTGAACAATCTTGGTTAAGGGTCAAAAGGAAAGATTTCTGCCAAGTATTAATGAAATCGGTCCAGTGGTTTCTGACAAGAAGATTTTTAAAGTTTTCTATATATATAGGGAAAATAAGCCCCGCCCACTAGCTGCTATGTTTTTTGACAAATCATGACGGCTTGGACAATCTTGGTAGAGGATCACCAAGGAAACATTTTTGCCTAGTTATATAGAAATCGGTCCAGTGTTTTCTAACATGAAGATTTTTAAAGTTTTCTATATAGATATATAGGGAAACAAGAGGCCCACGGGCCACGGCTCGCTCACCTGAGACTGCAGACATGCAGATGTTATGCAACATTTTTCCAATCCTATCATCACAACTAATGAAAAGATCATCATTTGAGCAGTTCTTAGTTTTGAAGAAGAATATATGGGCCTGACAGTCAATGGAGCATGATCATTTGAATAAACCATCAATCACATTTCAACAGTAGGATCAATGTGAAATTTGGTGGAAATTGGCTAAGTGGATTCTGAAGAATCATGATTTTATACATGTAAACAGCACAGTGGCAGAGAAATATAATAAATATAAACAAGATGATGGCCATCTAAGATTTCCAATCAGAACAATTTTAACTACTGTTGATCTACAATTCACTTGAATACTTTCAATATAAATGTATATGGCCCATACAAATGCATGGGGAAGCAAATTTGACCTTGGAGGTAAAAAGGTCAAACGTCAACATAGAACCATCATTTTAGCAATTTTGGTAGCTCTCCTGTCCCCCATAATTCGTGCAAAGATAAGGGCCCAGGGCTTATTTGGTTATGGAGAAGAAGATTTGTAAATTTTTTTTTACCATTATATGGGCATGGCAGCCATTTTGATCAATGGACCATGCCCATTTTAGCAATCTTTCATTCTCCTGCCCAAGGAGGCTCTGCATGAAATTTGAGCAACACTGGCCCGGAGGCTTCAGAGGAAAAGTCATTTGAAATTATCAACATTTTTTCCATACAAATGTATGGGGCCCATACAAATGCATACAGAAGCAAACTTGACCTCGCCGTAAAAGTTAAATGTCAATGTATGACAATTATTTTAGCAACCTTGGTAGACCGCCCGTTCCTGATGATATATGCAAACATTCAGCCACATGCCATCCTCGATTTTGGAGAATAACATTTTTAAATGTTTTTTTCCCATATAAATGCATAGGGAAGCAAACGACCTTGCCGTAAAAAGGTCAAATTTTAGCAACTTTGGTAGACCCTCTGTCCCCGATGAATTATGCAAAGATTCAGCCCCAAAGCATCCTCGGTTCTGGAGAAGAAGATTTTTAAATGTTTTTACCATATATGGGCATGGCGGCCATCTTGGTTAATGAACTGCGACCATTTTAGCAATCTTTTGTTCCCCCAAACTAAGGAGGCTCAATATGAAATTTGAGCAAATTTGGCCCAGAGGCTCCAGAGGAGATGTTATTTGAAATTCTGAACATTTTTCCCATATAAATGCATAAGGAAGCAAAATTGACCTTACCGCAAAAAGGTCAAATGTCAATGTACAACCATTATTTTAGCAACTTTGGTAGCCCTCCCATTCCCGATGATATGTGCAAAGATTCAGCCACAAGGCATGCTCGGTTTTGGAGAAGAAGATTTTTAAAGGTTTTTCCCATACAAAAGCATAGGGAAGCAAACTTGACCTTGCCGTAAAAAGGTCAAATGCCAACGTACGACAAATCTTATAACAACTTTGGTAGACCTCTTGTCCCTGATGATTCTTGCAAAGATTCAGCCCCAAGGCATCCTCGGTTATGGAGAAGATTTTTAAAGTTTTTTACCATATATGTGCATGGAGGCCATCTTGGGTCAACGGACCATGACCATTTTAGCAATCTTTCGTTCCCCCACCCTAAGGAGGCTCCACATGAAATCTGAGCAAAATTGGCTCAGCGGCTTCAGAGGAGAAGTCATTTGAAAATGTTAATGGACGGAGGAAAAGTGATCACTATAGCTCATCCTGAGCAGAGGTCAGGTGAGTTAAAAAAAAAAGTCCCACCCCCCTGGCGGCCATGGTTTTTGACGTATCATGACGGCTTGAACAATCTTGGTAGAAAGTTACAAAAGAAACATTCCTGCCGTGTTATATTGAAATCGGTCCAGTGGTTTCTGACAAGAAGATTTTTAAACTTTTCTGTATAGATATATAGGGAAAATAAGCCCCGACCTCTGGTGGCCATGTTTTTTGAGGAATCCAAATGGCTTGAACAATCTTGGTAGAGGATTACTAAAGGAACGTTTCTGTAAAATTATATTGAAATCGGCCCAGTGTTTCTGACAAGAAGCTTTTAAAAGTTTTCCATATAGATATATACATGTAGGAAAAATAAGCTCCGCCCCCTGGCAGCCATGTTTTTTGACGAATCCAGATGACTTGAACAATCTTGGTACAGGATCACCAAACAAACATTCCTGCAAAATTATATTGAAATCGGTCCAGTGGTTTCTGACAAGAAGATTTTTAAAGTTTTCTATATAGATATAAAGGGAAAATAAACCCCGCCCCCTGGCGGCCATGTTTTTTGACGAATCCAAATGGCTTGAACAATCTTGGTAGAGGATCATCAAAGTATCACTCCTGCAAAATTATATTGAAATTGGTCATACTTTACTGGATGTATTTGGCCAGACAGTCCCGAGCAAACATTGTAAACCCCCATGAGATGCTACAAAATGCGGTGTCACATCAGGGGCTAAACTGTTTGCCACCCATTGAGCTATTTTTAGACAAAACATTCGGTAGTAAATTGTACTTGTTAGCTCACCTGAGCGCAAAGTGCTCATGGTGAACTATTGTGGTCAGTCAATGTCCGTCGTCCGTCATGCGACGTCAGCAATTGATTTAAAAGCCTACTCCTACACCCCTGGGCAAATTGACTCGATACTTGGTAGGAAGCATCGGGGTGACTTGTACATCAAAAATAGCTAAAATCATGCCGATCGGAAATCCAAGATGGCCGCCATGGCCGCCATCTTGAAAATCTATTTTTCGCTTCTTCTCCTGAACCGAAAGGCCAATTGACTCCAAACTTTCTAGGAAGCACTGGGGTGACTTGTAGATCAAAAATAGTTAAAATCTTGCCAATCGAAAATCCAAGATGGCCGCCATGGCAGCCATCTTAAATCTATTTTTAGCTTCTTCTCCTGAACCGAAAGGCCAATTGACTCCAAACTTGCTAGGAAGCATCGGGGTGACTTGTAGATCAAAACTAGCTAAAATCGTGTTGATCAGAAATCCAAGATGGCCACCATCTTGAAAATCTATTTTTCGCTTCTTCTCCTAACGGAAAGGCCAATTGACTCCAAACTTGCTAAGAAGCATCGGGGTGACTTGTAGATCAAAAATAGCTAAAATCATGCTGATCGGAAATCCAAGATGGCCGCCATGGCAGCCATCTTGAAAATCTATTTTTCGCTTCTTCTCCTGAACCGAAAGGCCAATTGACTCCAAACTTGCTAGGAAGCATAGGGGTGACTTATAGATCAAAAGACGCTAAAATCATTCCAAACGGAAATCCAAGATGGCCACCATGGCGGCCATTTTGAAAATCTATATATTTCGCTTCTTCTCCTGAGCCGAAAGGCCAACTGACTCCAAACTTGGTAGGAAGCATCAGGGTGACTTGTAGATCAAAAATAGCTAAAACCATGCTGATCGGAAGTCCAAGAGGGCCACCCTGGTGGCCATCTTGAAAATCTTTTTTTCGCTTCTTCTCCTAAACCCAAAAGCTAGTTGACTTGAAACTTGGTAGGAAGCATCGGGGTGACTTATAGATTAAAAGTGGCTAAAATCGTTCTGATTGGAAATCCAAGATGGCTGCCATGGTGGCCATTTTGAAAATGTAGATTTTTCACTTCTTCTCCTGAATCAAAAGGCTTATTGGCTTTAAACTAGGTAGGAAGCATCAGGGTGACCTGTAGATCAAAAATAGATAAAATCATCCCTATCAGAAATCCAAGATGGCCGCTATGACAGCCATCTTTAAAATCTATTTTTCGCTTCTTCTCCTGAATTGAAAGGCCATTTGACTCGAAACTTGGTAGGAAGCATTTAGGTGACTTGTAGATCTAAAATAGCTTAAATTGTTTGGATAGGAAATCCAAGATGGCTGTCATGGCGGCCATCTTGAAACTCTTTTCCTTTCACTTATTTTCCTGAACCAAAGGGCCAGTTAATTTGAAAATTGGTAGGAAGCATCAGGATGACATGTTGATATAAAAATAGCTAAAATCCTTCCGATTGGAAATCCAAGATGGCGGCCATCTTGAAAATCTATTTTTCTTTACTTCTTCTGAACTGAAAGACCATTTATTGACTCGAAACTTGGTAGGAAGCATCAGGGTGACTTGTAGATCAAAAAACGCTCAAATGGTTGCGATAAGAAATCTCAAATTGCGGCTATGGTGGCCATCTTGAAAATCTGTTTTGAACTTTTTCCCCTGAACCGAAAGGGCAATTGACTTAAAGTTCATTGGAAGTATAGAAGTGACTTGTAGATCAACAGTAGCTAAAAGTCATTCTGATTGGAAATCCAAGATGGCTACCATCTTGTTTATGTTTATTATATTTCCCTGCCACTGTGCTGTTTACATGTGTAAAATCATGATTCTTCAGAAACCACTTAGGCAATAGCAACCAAATTTCACATTGATCCTACTGTTGAAATGTGATTGAGAGTTTGTTCAAATGATCACGCTCCATTGACTGTCTTGCCATATATAATATTCATCTTAAAAATTAAGAACTGCTTAAAGGATGATCTTTTCATTAGTTGCAATGACAGGATTGGAAAAATGTTACATAACATCTGCATATCTGCACTCACAATGCTACTCAGGTGAGTGGCCCGTGGGCCTCTTGTTCAATTTTAAATAAATTATGGTAAGGAGTATAGGTGAGTAACCGACCCAGAAATCAAATTTCGGGTAAGGTGTTCACATGCTGTGTTTAAAGGAGTGTAGATATTAGTTTAAACATATTTTATTCAGAGTTAACGGCACATCAAGAAATATAACAATATACAAAATACTAGGATTGGAACGAAAGCAAATTGCTTATGAAGTTCCTCTCCTCATGCATATAATTGAATATATCCGATAACGGCACAAGGTTGTAAATATGTTAACGTATTCATGTGACATATCTACCAATATATACTAATTATAACATTAGATTACTATATAGCGAAAGTAGAGCCTTATATGTTCAAACCTAACAAACATGAAGAAGAGCAGAAAGAAACACAAACAAAAAAGAAAAACATAATAATAGTCTACTTAATCAATGATAAGGAGGAAAAAATGAAAGAAGTGGCATGTGGAGGAGCGAAAGAGCAGAAAGAAAGACAAAAGAAGAGAAACAAAGTGTGTTAGAAGAGTAGGGACCGCCTTCTGCGCCGCGAGAACAAAAAAAAATGGCCAAATACACTATAATCCTGTTATAATCCTGTTGTCCTGCTGTATACTAAATGTATTTATAATTCCTCTGGCCTATCTCACCGGTATCATAATACATTGTATTCGCATCACTCAACAATGAGGAAAACTGTGCCATGAAAAGGTAAGATTAAAAACGTTTACTTTTTTTAATGTAATTATGAACTGCCTCGAAAATCTTTACGTTACTTTCATAAATTACAGTGCTGTTGCCAAACAATAGAACGTCAACAGAAATTGGGCAAATGAGTGAGATTACCTGGAAAAGTTCTTGTCTTTGTCCATGGTAAAGGGGACATTCTAAAAGAAAGTGATCAGCGGTTTCCGTACTGCCACAAATGCACTGTGAAGTGTCAGAAATATTTTTACGAAAAAGATCCTGATTTAAAGCACTACAGTTTGTTCGAAGACGTGTATGCAACATCTGGAGACGTCTATCGCCAATATAAAAGTATTTAGGTATTTGTGGAACAATTACGTTTTGGTCAAGGCGTGATTTGAAGACACTAACTGAACTGGCGTTTCTTGTTTCTTCCGACAAACCATTCCATTCTCTTATCACAGAAGGGAGAAAAGAATTATAATATTGACGTGTTCGTGTTTCAACAGTTTGCAAGTTATTTGCATTTCTTAAGTTATATGAAGAAATATCGCTGATAGAAGGTGGTACAAGAGCGGAAAGATAACTAGGACTTATATTTGAATACATTTTGTAAAAAAGAGATAATTTTTGCTTCCGTCTTCTGGAATCTAGAGTTTCCCATCCTATTTCAGAATACAGTGTTTCAATAGATACTAATTTTGTTGTTCCCGTAGCAATTCTTGCAGCCTCATTTTGAATTTTATCTATTTCCTCTTTTTCGTACTGTGTACAGTTATCCCAAATTTCGTTTCCGTATTCTAGGATCGGTCTTATAAACGTGGTATATATAATTTCGAGAGATCTACGGTCAAGTTGAAACTTAAGTTTACGCATGATGTTTATTCTTGCCCACGCTTTGGTTTTTATATAATCAATATGTTTATGCCACGTACCATCTTTTGATAAAAAAATGCCAAGATGCTTATGAGTATCTACTTCCTTAATTATTTGTCCTGACATAAAGATAGAAGGGTGATCTGGTTTGTTGGTCTTCCGTGATATTAAAAGGGATTCAGTTTTGAAAGGATTAAAAGATACCAGCCATTGTTTAGCCCATCGTGCAACTTTTTCCATGTCAGCATTAAGAAGTTCAGCTGCAAGTGTTGGATCTTCAACAACTATATATAGGCTTGTGTCGTCAGCAAAGAGACGAATATTTGAGCCAATGTCCTTCACAATGTCATTTATGTACAGCAAAAATAATAAAGGCCCAAGGATGGAACCTTGTGGGACACCGGCTTTTAAAGAGTTCCAGTGTGATTTAACACCTGAGAAAGTCACCCGTTGTTTCCTGTTGCTTAGATAATCAATGAACCAATTCAGTGTAGATATTGATGGAGTGTATGTACAAGAATCTCAGACATGTGACAGACTATTGAAGCGATATATGAGCCTCTTCATGGGATAAAAATCTTATGCCATATGTGAACAACAAAGACACGTGGTTTTTGCTATGCACAGTCTGATCAGCACCGTTGTTGTTCGCTGTCTAGACAGTAAACAACCTATCAAAACTTTCAAGACTAGCTAATCTGGCACAATGGCCGAGTTAGCCAGTCTACGGCTGAGTAAGCAGGTCTGAGTCTTATTTGGTCGAAAACCTCGAAGACAGGTTTTTCATGTCGTTGCTTATATATTATCTGTACTTTGACAAAGTGCAGGGAGACTTTGTAGCGGCATCACACAGTGCTAAACACAAGCTACAATTGGATTAATTAACGCATAATTTTACTGCAAGCATATTTTATTTTCGGGCTTTAGAAGGGGGAAAATAGGACCTTATGCACACTCCTTTCAACTTCTTAAACCTCATTGAAATATATTTATATCGGAAAGATTATTAAATCCAGAAAATAGGAGCTAAATTTTGCAGTAAGGAGGGTGTACATGCCGAAAAATAGTTATGCCATGAATTATATGATTTTTGCTTAAAGGATCTGTTTTAAGGTCTTTGTGAACATGTCGCTTTGCGACAAATGTCTTATATTGAATTAATTTTCTCCGTAACACATTATCCAAGTTGATAAAATAATATATAGAGGCTGTTGCATTATGTGAGGGATTTTTACAGATCCCTCATTTATTATTCGGAACTAGCGAAACTATTTGGAACTAGCCAAATCAGTGGAGAACTTCACATTCATCACAAGGGCAGATAACCTAAGGCGAAGGACAAAGTCTTTGGTGTGATATTTCAAGGAAGGCTAGTACTCTGTATCAGCCAATAAAGTCCAAATTTTGATCAGCCACTTATTTGGAAAATGTTATGAAGCATAACTTTACCTGGTTCTAGCCAAATGACTGTATCTGATCAATTGTGCCAGCTTTAGTGTTCAGACAACAAAATTCACTTGCCTACACCTATATGCTTATGTGTGTGCAGAGTTGGAGCATGGGCATGTCACTATGACTTTGAGGATTCAAAATGTTCTTGGTATTTTTGCAGCTAATAAAAATTGTCCAGATAATTGAGGAGTGTGGGTAAAAAATATTTCAGTCATTATAAATAAAGATAAAGAGCCTTAAATAAAAGGTTGCATATAAGAATTTAAGAAATAGACAACATAAGCTGTGTAGAGCTTTTAATGCTTATAAGTTCTTTCAACAGCTAGCCCTACTGGGATGTCCTACAGAACCATGATCAAAATCAAGATTTGTGATCTAGTTTGCTAAGTTTTTACTATACATATGTGTACAGTATAATAATTACTGTATTTTTTAAGTCTAGTCCCATATAATTCACATCTTAGAATTTGTGCTGTTATTATTTAGCCCGGTTTCATGTATTTTCACGTTACTAATGGTAAAACGTTTCATCATAACTACTTACAGAGACAAATGCTGACAATAATTCTGAAGTCATCTAAATTATTATCTGAGCATTTATTTTATGTACAAATAATGCAGTTCTTTGGATTTGATTTGTGAAAGCATTTGTGTAAACAAGCTTACCATGTTGCCGCCATTTTGAACCAAAAGCCATGTAACTTCGCGTTAAATTTTTGGCAGAAAATCATCATGTAATTGTAATGTGATTTTTGCAAATTTTGGCCATTTTCAAAATAAAGTACGGATACCGTATTAATCCGCCTATAAGACGATTTGTTTATAAGACGGGGGCTGTTTTTGGGCCCTTAAAAGGCAGGATTTTGCTTTTAATTAATTATAAGATGGGTTAAAAAAGTCGCCTGTCGGAGACATTCCCTGCCACTAAGAAATTCTCAAGTACATGAAGACATCGGCGATGATTGGTCAGATTTGTAAGTGAATTGATCACAGAGCAGGAATTAAAAAAAACTCCCAACACCACTTACAAGCATGCATACCGTATTTAACTGTGTATAACACGCACCTTATTTACCCAGAAAACGTTTATAAAAACTGATGTGTATTATTTATAGGAACACCAAAATCGGGACAGAAATCACCAAGATAATCGGTCGCGAAAACTCATGACATTCACGATCGCCCGTTAAAAATGCGAAATAGAATGATTGCTATAAGATATTCATGATTTTTTATACCTATCTCGCCCATACCAGGGTTCTGAAAGCTCAAAACAAGCAACTCGATCTGATTTGTAGTAATTTGATATCCTTTTCATGTCCATGCTTTTTTTGTTTACGCTTTTTTATTTTGCTGATCATGTGATCTCTTCAAAGGGAAACTACTCAAACAGGCATATGCATATGAATCTGTATTGATTACCGGACTTTGACAAGACTCAACCGTAACTTGAATAAATCAGCCTGCACAACTGATTTATTGTAGTTCAAAATAGGAAATAAATTTGGTAGAACATAAATATTGGCACGAACGATCATACATTGAAAAAATAAAAAAGTATTTAAGTTTATGCAATTATTAAAATTATTGATAATAAACAAAACCAACTGGGCTTTTGCGGTAGGTAGATCGGTCATTTGCATTTTATCTTTTATTTTCTTACCACCCAGCTAGCATTCTACGTAAATCTACATCGGGCCGTCATCGGCCCGTCAGCTACCCTGACGGGCCGATGACGGCCCGATATAGATTTACGTAGAATGCTGACTGGGCATATGTTTATCTTTTTTTTTTTTTTTTTTTTCTTTTTTTTTATTTAAACTTTTCTTCCAACTTACCAAAAAAATTGTTTGAAATAAACAATGTTTATGATAAAGAAAATCAAACTACCAGCATACATCTGTGCACTTAATTGGTTAATTGGCAGTCAGAATGACAACTAGTCGACTTTAGTTGTTGTTTGCATTGCCCTGAGGCACTGAGTTGATAATTTCACGTCTCAGTTAAGAAAGTGACACAAAGAAGGTGTTATGAGAACACAAAAGAAATAACTACATTTTTATTATCATAGCGTCTGCAGTGGGGAAGCAAAGAACTGCCTACACTACATCAAGTTGCCTGAGGCCCATGGTAACAGAGCTGCACAACGAAAATTCAGTTAGCATTATCGTAAATTCGGCCTGTTTCTACTCTAAACCTTCCGAGTTCGGCCATTTTCAACTCAATCCTAGTGAAATTTGACACTTAGTATCTGGTAACTTAGTAAATAACGCACAGATAAATTCTTCGTGTTTTACATAGAACATCTCTTTTTTTTATTTCAAAACTATTTAGCAAATATTCAGCGCGTGTTATACACGGGTGCGAGTAATACACAGAAAAATTCGGTACTTCACCTACAAAATTACCTTGCTGCTATTTCTGTCAAGGGACGAAGGTAAACATTATATCCTTCTACCGGTTTCGAAGATCGGCATTTTCCGTGACCACGTGGCACCACCGGACTTGGCCGAAAATACCGATATGGCCAAAGATCTTGATTATAAGATGGGTCTGGATTTTTGGGGGCTTTTTTTTTTTTTTTGAAAAATCCCCGTCTTATAGGCGGATTAATACGGTACCTTAGATTTGATATTTTCATAGAAAAAATAAGTTAGTCTTAGCTGTAAAAATTGATTTAATAGATATAGGTGTAAATGTCATTAAGGACTGTTATCACCACGGTCAATATATTTCTTTTCTAAGCGGAAATCACAAAACAACAGTGTATTTCTGAAAACAAACCTTGCCCACTAAAGCGTGACTTTGTATTTAAAACATCCAGCAGGTAGGTGGCGCTGCCGTTTATTTTCATTGAGAAATCGGTTTAACGCAATATTGAATTTAACGCGCAAATACATGGAGTATATTACTTTTATTCACACAGACTATTTAGGCTGACAAAATTAATCAGATAATTGATTAACTGATCTATAAATTCCACAAAAATGATTATCATTACAGATGTCTTATAATCAAAGAGACGCCACATTTTGCGGCATCCCATCTGGGTCTACACTGTTTGCTCAGGCCTATTTGACCAAATACATACAGTAAAGTATAACATGGGAAGAGTCCTGCTCAGACAGACAAGTAAATTGACCAAATCTTTTGTGATAAATAATCGATCACAATGACAGGAGTGATAATCGACCAGATTAGCCAGCCTTAGAGTCTATTTATACATTGTATTTGCTGTATGATGATTCTAGCGAATAAAAAGAAAAGAAATAAATGCAACAATGTATCCATTTAAAGATACTGCCTCCAGATTTGTGGGACTTTTACCCAACCCGATCACATGATGAACAGGCCCTGCCTAAGGCAACTCTGCCCTGGAGACTGTAGGCAGCCCAACTACTTCGCTGGCCCCGATGGGCGGGGGCCGTGGTCTGTGGGTCGTGATTTCTGAATACCCGATAATCAGTGCACGCCGGTAATAGGTACCAAGTTACGCTACACTACCGGTCACAGGAGCTTGACATTGGATAATTTCTACTTATAGGGCCTGTCCTTCGAACCTTCGATTATTTCATAATCGTAGGGACAGGCCCTATAAGTAGAAATTAGCAAACGTCAAGCTCCTGTGCTACCGGTTGCCTACATGAAATGCACTTTACGACATCAGGAATTTTGCTGAAGAACTGAACAAGTATCTGTTGTTGTTTTTCGCGTGCGACACACCATGAATTTCAAAAATGCAGGTAAAAGAAGCTTTCATGTCTGTAGCCTCGCGAAAAATAAACTGTTCGACAGCCGGTAGATTCTAGTAAACAAGCTGGTTGTCATACGACAACACACACAGTTGTCGCAACAACCAGAAGGTCGGAAACCAGATACTATACATATCGCTGAGCACTTTCATTGGCTGACTGACATCACGTCTCAGTCGAAACACTCGGTGTTATTCGCTTTAATCATTGCGACTTTTCAGGCCATGGCAAGGGTCCGTACACACAATTCTGTTCTATTCCATACGTGTTATCATTTGACGCCACCGTCGTGGCTGCTTCTTCGCGGCTGCTTCTTCGCAGCCACGAGGCGGTGTCGCTACAAGAAAATGCATCTGTATTATTGCAAGGAAGTATCCATCAAAGAGATGGGATATTTAGTCCTGATTCAAGAGGGCGTCAATGCCTACCGTGTTGTTTAGTATTATTGGTGAAAGCTGTACAGAAAAGGATCTGTACCAACAAGTTGAATGTCAGCAACATGAATGAAATTCTGTTTGCAGGAGATAAATTATACAAGTATGCAAAAAAGAATGCCAAGACATATCATGACTATTTAGAGCCATGTGATTTGCCATCTTATTTTTCACTTGACAACCAGCATTATCCCTGGAAAGTGAAAAAAAAAAAAAAAAAAAAAAAAAAAAAAAACATTTCCAGGAAATTTAAATATCTTCTCTTTAGTGGAGTATTCTTTCCTTGATTTAGAGACAGGACTCGCTATGACTTTCTCATTCAACCCATATGCAGTCTTCATTTGCAACGGCTTTTCTATTGCATTATTGGAACAAGGTGACTGTTTCTACCTTTTTGAGTCACATGCAAGAGCTTCAGATGGAATGCCAAATGTTAATGGCAAAAACATTTCGTTAAAGAAAACAAATATAACTGGCATTTTCCTTACATTTGCGTAGATTGTTTAGTTTTGATAAGTCCTTTACTACAACAGCGGTGAGTCAGTTTGATTTGCATTCGCTCTGTATATCTCATGTTTGCAGGGAGACCATAAAATGATACCAATGAGCTGGGTTTCAAATTTGTGACATAACTACCTATCCTCCTTTACAAGAATGTATTTCATTTGAGTTGTGTCCATCACAGCCTTATGCTTCCTCCCAGCTTGCTGACAGCTTAAATGAACACCGTTCCGCATTACTTGATTCACCCCTTATATGTGAAGAATTGCAAACCTCCCTGAATAAGAAACTTAAGTTAAGTGACACATCAAAAGATGGTTTGAGCAGTAAGAAATTTAAAAACAAAGAAAGTGCTATAGTCACACAGTTTCACAAGTTGGTGTCTTGTGGTCCCCAGTACATATGTACAAGTTGTTGTCAAACATTTTTCAGACATTCTGATGTTAAATTTGATATTCAGGGTCTGAAGCCCGAGATGAAAAGACTCTGTACATTAGGACATAAAAGTGTGGAGGATAAGGAATGGATCTGTCAACAATGTGCTAATAGTTTGAAGAAAAATAACCTGAACAAATATCTTCCTTTTTGTCAAGCCCGCTTGCGCTGAGCAAGACATAGTCACCATAGCTGCATTTAAGTGTATATTAGTGAGTCCATCCGTATTTGTCTGTCCTAACTAGAAATTTTGCATGCAGAATCATCTTTCAGTGTAGTTTGAAATTTCTCCAAGACTTGGCCTTGAGGTCAGATTTGTCAAGGACATGCACTTACCAGCAGAATTTAAGAGTTTTTTAAAGAAAGTCTTCTATTCAGGAAGTGCAATGCCCAGATGCTTGATATATTCCATAGAGCTCCATCTTATCGTATAGTATTGGTAGCATTGGAATGTCGTCTATCTTCTTTGCATGTATTGTGTAAAATTGCATAGAAGATACACAGCACTCCATTAGTACTTTACAAGCTAGCAGACTCTTAGGACTATCAGTCCTTTGATCTTGATAATCCAGTTCAACTTTCGTGACATTGTTGTGTCTGTATTTCAAGCACATGATGATTTTTGCATTAAAGTGAAAACAAGACGGCGACTGATTTTCAAATTAAACCACGCCTCCTGAAATTCATGCTCTGACTGGAACTATTTCGGTAGGAAACCATAACGGCTGAATGTGAAAAATTCAAATGTAAAACATGAATGAAAATGTAATAAACAGTTTATTTGTTTGTTTTGTCGATTACGGAGAAATAATTCACACGTGTTCTAAGGCTTCGCTCACTCGTTTTTTACGCGCAAGCCTTAGAACACAAGTGAATTATTTATCCGTAATCGATCAAAACAAACAAATAAATTCTATTTAAACTCAACTACTGGAGACAAAATTTTAGGGAACCGAGTACATGAAATATTCAAAGCTGTTTTGAAACCGGGCATCGGTATCGAACGCGTGTATATATGCATAAATTCTCGTGGGACATGGACCAAATACTGATCCCCTTTGCGTATAAACATTCCTTATGCCATTGAAGTTTTGCTTCTTTCTACTTGAATTTGGGGGTTCCCTTAAATATAAACCAAAATTCTGCGTCCAGAATCAAAGGTAATCCCCTGCTGATTCATAACTTTATTAACAGTGGACTCTCGTTATCTCAAACACTGACAACTCAACCTGCTGCTTAAATCGAAGTAAATTAAAAACCATATTTAAGTTGCTATATGTTTCTAGTATTTTAACTCCTTATCAAATCTAAAATTATTGTGCCTTGGAGTGTATGATAACGAGAGTCGACTGCAGTAATATGGTGGATCGGGGCGGGTGGCGGTGGGGCGGGCAGAGGTGAGGGGCTCAGAAATTATTAGGTATTTTACGTAATGTTATTCTGCATAGAATTTTCGATTCGATTCCTTACAATCGAGCCATAGTATACAAACGCCAAAATTTCCTCAAGGTTATTGTCCACGTGAATATCATTGACCAATGTAATCAAACTGCGGGTGAGACGAAATCCGGGTAACGGTAATTTATAGCTGCGCTATTCTTGTCACTGTGACGTCAGAGTGTTGTTAATGGAGGGTTATCTGTAAAACTTGGACTGGGATATTTGAGACATTGGGAAAACAGTGCAGACCCAGATGAGACGCCGCAGAACGCGGCGTCTGATCAGGGTCGGCACTAATTGCTTAAATTACAGGAAGTTTAGGGTTAAATGAAACAGTCTTACTCGTAAGTCCCCGTTCGGAACCATTTTCACTCTCAGAGACAATCAATCCACCAGTGCAGTAAGTGCTTTGATTATCCAGTAGTCCCCAGTGCGTTAAACTTCGTAGGCGGTTTGTTTAACGTTTTGATGGTACAACAGAAGGACTAACATACAAGCTGCAACCATTGTAGGTTTTACAGCACTGGTTAACCACGTGTTTCGCGGAGCATCTGAGCTCTTTTCTCCCGTATTTTGTTTACGAGCATACTTGTCATGTATCTTTTCTGTTTCAAGGAAATTTGATTCTTCAGTCCTCAAAGGTTATAATTTGTTGAAATTGCTGATTTTATTGGAACGTTATTGTTGCAGTTATGATAGCAGTTTTTTATGCAAACCCATTTCTGTGTATTGAATACTCGCTTTTGTCATTTCATTCAAAATTGGTTAATTAAGATTTGTAACGCTGAAAAAATCATTGTCTCAGGTTTAACAAGTATGCAGGCAAAAATTCAATGTTTATAAATTACAGAAAAAAGATACTTCTCTCTCTGCAGTTTAATGTTTAATTTTTTTTCATGTACAATACGAAAACCTATGATTATAGTCATTAGAAAAGGAGAAATATCATTTTACATCACGAGCCATACAGAGGGAAGATGTACAAATGTACCTTTGAGCATGTGCGCCCAGCGAATACTCAGATCAGCCTGCGCATCCGCTGAGTCTGATCACAGTTTTCACTGCCCGCCTGAAGAAGCCGTGGTCCTTTATTATCCAAAGAGCGCCCAGCGAAGACTGATCAGACTGCGCAGAGGCGCAGTCTGATCTGAGTCTTCGCTGGGCGCACATGTCAGCAGGTACGATTTCTCGTGCTGCGACTCAAAGCAGATAATTACATAAAAATTGAATGCAATGATTCGTTATTTTGACTGCTCTTCGAGGAGGTTAAACATCGTGATTAATGATTGAAGATTAATCTTTTTTTTTTCTAAAGTTTGCTTCTAAATTAAAGAAAGCCATTTGTATTTTTATTACTACCCTCCTGTTGGCATCACTTAGAAAGATGTTTTTTGCTTGGCTTCTTGTTCCAAATGAAAAATATCTGTTGGGATTGACAATATTGCATTAAAATCCATTTGTTATTTTTTCTTTTCTTTTTTCAATTACTCTGCCTTGTTTTTATATATATATCCTAAATTTATTCCTTTCATCCCTTAGTTTCTGAAATGGACTCTCCCATCCTTGAATTTGGATAAAAAAGGAATTTCAGTCTAAGATAAAAAAAAAAAAAAAAAAAACACACACAACAAAAAACAGAATGCAAACAATGTAGAACCTGGTGAGACGGCTTGTTACGAGCCGTCTCATCTGGATCTACACTGTTTGCAGAGGTATTGGTTTTGGTCTGCCGGGCTGAAGGGTTTTTTTTGTTGTTTTTTTTACAGCCAAAAACTGGCCTAAAGTTTCTTTAGTGAATAGATTCTAAAAGAAATGATCTTTGAGAGCAATAAATCATCACGATTTCTGTGTCCGACTTGCTAGTTTCGGCCAATTAGGCCTCTTCAATGACCCTCGTCAGAAGCTTATAATTCTACTAACGGGGCTATCAGCTCCCAAGTATAGGTGTGCAACATGTAGTGTGCGGGTTCCTGTCATCTGATTGGCTGCTGACGGAGAGTTTATCAGGAATACAATCTAGTTCTCTTAGAGAAACTGGAATGGTAATAGCTTTCACCTCGAAGTACTTCATTAAATGTTTACAGAAATAATAATCAACAGACGACATTTTGAAATATTTTTTCTGATTTGTTCTAGAAAACAGGGTCTGACCATTTCTTAATCTGATATCAATTTGGAGCAAGGGCTATACAAACCCATTCTGAAGCTAGCTAGCAAATGATATGGCACTTTCCTCCTGTAAGTCGTTTCGAGGGTCCATTACGAAAACAAACCTATTCAAATATGCTGAAAATTTTACCACCTAAAACATGAAAAATTTCAGATAGAATTTTAAAAATTCTGATATTTTTTTTTCAAATTTCTTCTCAAAATATAGATTGTGGGTACTCGTTAGAACCGCCTCGACGAGGCGGTTCTAACGAATACCCACAATCTATGTTTTTGAGCAGAAATAAGAAAAATAATGCCTGCCCCTGTAAACCCCAGTTTTACTATATAAAAGTGTGTGTGTGTGTGGGGGGGGGGGGGGGGGGGGTGGGGGTCAAAATTATATAGGCATCTTATCGTGATGATAGCCCCGCTAGTTGAATTATAGCCTCTGTCCTCGTATATATTTTGAAAAGTCCGGGAAGGTGCTTAATAATCACAAAGGACAAGAAAACTTGAAGTACACTGTGGTAAAGTACAAAGTGACGTTTTAGGGTCGCAACGCTGTACTATATACCACCAGCTGTAATGAAGAAAGATTCTGAAAGGAACGATTTTTGTAAAACTATTTTAGTGTATTTCGTATTCAATCTCAGTTCAATCTCGTACATACTATGGAGAATAGCTTACAAATATTTAGTTAATTTGAATGAAATTTGAAACCGTATTTCCTTTGAACAATTGCGCAATTAACCCATTTTAGTCTGGATAACCTCCCCCAACACTATATATTGGAAGAGTCTAATTACATTTTTAGGTATGTCAGGCTATGTGATTTAAAGGTTTTCCTAGAGAAATATGGCTAAACTACTTGCAAACACTGGAGACTCTGATCAGACGCATTCTGTGGCGTCTGATCTAGATCTGCACTGTTTGCGAATTAGCCTTTTGAATAGAAGTGAAGAAAACCTATACAGCAAAACCCCGATGCCTCGAACACCGATGGCTCGTTTACCTTGATGATTAGAATTCGTTTTTGAGTCCCTACTAAATTCTTACGATAGCTCAGGAAAACAAAATTTATGGATTTTTCCTTATTTTATCATAAAAATGTATATTATGTGTACTCATTAGAATCGCCTCATCGAGGCGATTCTAATGAGTACACTCAACATACCATTACTGTATAGAAGATCAAAAAGACTTCACTAAATTATCATCATTTGCTTTCTGACCTGACGCCATGATTAACCCTCAGTGGCTCGAACTACCCATGTCTCGAATGAATTGACATGGTCCCAAAGGTGTTCGAGCCACTGAGGTTTTACTGTAACTGCATTTGTGTTTCTTTCTCAGAATGACCTACTGACCAGTGGATGCAGTTCTGACACCAGCCTTTGACCAATGTAATAATCAAAGCACTGACAGCACTGATGGGTAGAGTGTCTCTGAATGTAGGCTGGGAAAATGGTCCCGAAGGGGGACTTATGATTAACACATTTAACCCTTTACTTCCTGTAATTTAAGCAAACAGTGCAAACCCTGATCAGACGCCGCGTTCTGCGGCGTCTGATCTGGGTCTGTACCGTTTGCCAGTGTCCCAGTCCAGGTTTTACAGATAACCCATATCAACACGGCACTCTAAATAGCGCGGCTTTAAATAACGCTTACCTGGATTTCGAACAAACCCGCGGTTTGATTTTATTGGTCATTGATAATCACGTGGACAATAAACTTAAGGAAATTTTGGTGTTTGTATACTTTGAGTAGATTGTAAACAATCGACCTAAAAATTGATGAAGTAATGTCCTTTAGATATAAACAGCTGAAGAATCACGCTGAAATTATCAGAATTAACAATTTTATGCCGAGTGGACTCTTCTACATTAACCCTTTAGATGGGTCCATTTCTAATAGAAGGAGTGTCAGGTCAGTATTTAGTGTTGTGCCGATTAATCGAAATAATCGAAAACTAATCTGATGAGCCCACTATCTGCAATTATCGATAATGTTTTCTCTATCGATTCTTTGAAATTCTACATCGATTTTTAGAAATTTGGGTCAAAGGTCACATAATTAGACCTACAAATTAAGAGTATTCTGAAAGACTCGTTGACTAGAAGCATGGCTGCAAAATCTGCTTTGTCTTGAAACAACCTATATCTTAAAATTCCCTAATTATGCTCTTATATGCTGTTGCATTTTAAGTTGTATTGAAACTATAAGCGCATATGCTATAATGATTTATTATTTGACGCCAGTTATGGGATATCCGATTGTATAATCCATAATCAATCGGTTTTACTTTCCCGATAATCGATTGTGATTTTCTTGTCCGATTCCCAACACTGTTAGTTTTTATTTTTACCGTGGAATTTAATGCAAAGAGTGTAGAACCTGATCGGACCCGTGTCTGATCTGGGTCTTCACTATTTGCAAATGTCCCTTTTATGGGATGCTAGGCATAAATGGGTTAATGTCTTCCGCCTTGAAAGGGAAAACTTCTGGTTTAAAAGTCTTATAGGACCTCATTGTCTCTAAACTATACTGATCTAAAAAAGATATGCACCACTACCATAAATACCTTATGATCGTAAAACTGATCTATAGTATGTAAAACGTCCACGTAAATAAAAAAAGTGTCGGTATATTTGATTTTTTTTTTTTTTTTTTTTTTTTTTCTCTCAAAATAAAGTATACATGCATGAAATTGTGGACCAACACATACATATAGTTTCATTGCATCGGATAAAAAAAAATATTAATATTACCTTTCTTTGCAGTTCAGAAGTGTTGCATTTCTTTTTCATTTTTTGTCAGTTTTGCATGTAGGCGAATGTACAGTATATTATCACCTTTTAATTAATTTCTATCAATGGTAAAAAACTCTCTTTCACAGGAGATAAAATAATCTCGGCGGAATTCGCAGTGCGTGAAATGTATGCAATCTTCTGTTTAGAACCTTTACCACTATCTGGGCAAGTTCAGCAGACGTCAAACTGACTATATTTTGGACGATATATTTTTCTTATTTTTCGTAGAAGATAGGCTTTGGCATTTCATGCAAATCGGGATCATTTGCATGAAATATCAAATCCTGTTTTCTAGGACTGGCAAGCGAAAAAAAAAAAAAAAATAAATCGTCTGCTGATTGTTTTTATCCAGCACGCTAAGCATTAATCATATTACAAACTATGCAGACGGAGCTTGAAATACAAAAGACAAACCTTGATCTGTTGATTGATCAGACGAAACAAAATTAACTGGTTTTAGAGACATCTCATTCAATAGTTTAATATTCACCAGTATCCTTCAATATTTAAACGCTAATCACTCTGGGTCAAATTTTCCGCAGAATACAATTTGTAATATTTTTCTTAATTTTCCCCAGAAAACATGATATTTCATGCAAATTGTCTCCAGCAGAGACAATTTGCATGAAGTATTAATTTTGTTTTCTGGGAAAAATAACAAAAAATATCGCCAGTTTGACGTCCACTGAATTAGCCCAGAGAGTGGTGAAGGTTAATATCGCTATACATATGCTACCAGATAGAGACGGTACTTTAGTCAAGCCATTACTACTCACAAGTATTAGCTTTCAGGAAAAGCTATGTCTACGCATAGCACACATTGTGTGCTAAGCGTAGACCAACTGTTTTGTGAAAGCTAATACTTGGTTATAATAAAAGTAGAACAGTGCATGGAAAACAGATTCTGAACCAGTCCATGGCCATTCATTACGTGCTTCCGGGGCAGTGGCAAACATTAAAATTGTCTACGCCCACGGGCGTAGAAAATAATAGGGAAATTGAAACACTTTGAAGGGAGATAACTCTTGTCACAATTGCTTTTGTCTCCTTAAAAGGGTCTGCTCTATCAGGATAGAATTTGCTCCCAGTGGGAGCAAATTCTTTCCTTATAAAGAAGACCCCTTTTCAGAAGGGGATTGATGTGCAGTAAAACTAACAGGAAGTCACAAAGTTGTCTTCCTTGGCGGAAATGACGCAAAATCTGCCAAGTGTATTCATTACCTTTTAATCATAGCTATTGTTTGTTATTTGAAGATGTCCCAATAAGCATAACTGTTTGTTGTTTGAAGATGTCCCAATAAACATAACCGTTTGTTGTTTGAAGATGTCCCAAAAAAGATAACTGATGTTTGAAGATCTTCCAATAAACATAACTGTTGTTTGCAGATATTCCAATAAACATAACTATTTGTTATTTGAAGGTACCTCAGTAAACATAAGTGTCCGTTGTTTGAAGATGTCCCAGTAAACATAACTCTTTGTTGTTTGAAGATATCCCAATAAACGTTTTGTATAAATGCAGCCTGTTGAATATTATAATACAAGACGGAGAATAAAACTGATGTAATAATCACTGAAAGTGCTGATTGGTTGGTTCCGATTTTTAACGGCCCAGTCAACACTATTAAGGTCATGTAAAGCCGGTCAGTTAATCTTAGCAGCCTTTTCCTGGACAGGCTTAGTCCTGCATGTGTACGTTCTTTCGATTGGAACTGGCAACTAGTACTAATTGGGGCGGTTGCCTGATATTCTATAGGCCTCTAGAACTGAATGAGATTTACTCTGAAATAAAAAAAAAAGCCACACATTAACAGTGTACATATATAGATTTATTTGTAAAATGTAATCTGAGAACAAAAGGCCATTCCTTGACTTGTCCTTAGCCAAATTTATGTATTATTCCTATCCCCGCTTTTTGTTTGGTGAGTCTGGTGAAAGCTCTCTCTCTCTCTCTTTCTTTTTTCTCTCTTTTTTTTTATGGAAACACTGCCTTTAACTGACACAGCCACTGTATCTGTTGAACCTTGGGAAGGTTGTGGTCTGTGATTGTGGCATTTATTGGGTATCTCCTCTTATACAATCGACTCTCGTTATCTCGACTTCTCTTATCTCAAATAACCGCTTATCTCGAAGTAAAAATCTGGTACCTGTTTTAACATGGTAATCTAACAACGTGTAATAAAATATTGTGGAAAAGAGGAGAAATTGCTCCCAAGGAGCAATTTCTCCTCTTTTCCACAATATTCTCAATATATCTCTAACTTCAGAGGTAAAATTACATATTCATTTGTGAAATGTGGTTGTTCGATTTATTTTTTACTCAACCCTGTAAATTTGATGTCATGGTACTGATATTTATAAGTATTTCAGAGAGTCCCTTGGACTTTGAGATAACGGGAGTCGACCGTAGTAGGCTGTATTTATACTTGCGCCGCGGTGACATCAGGGTATTTAAATGCAAACAGTAAAAATCCAGACCAACCAGCGGAGATACATACATGTAGTCTGGAGGTGGTCGGGTGTGGCGAAGGTGTCGTGTATCTTACGTCACCGGAGCGTCCAACTGATGTTGGCTTACAGTTGGACAAGGCTTGCTATCCTTGTAGCATGTAAGAGTAGAGGGGAATGTTTTTATTTCTACTGTTTCTCCCCTTTCATTCCTGTTCCTCTTTCTTGCCTGTCCCTCTCTTTCATCTCCTCTACTATCTCTTCTATCTCTTTTCTCCCTTTCTCTGGGAGACGACAAAAAATGATCCTCAAGGGTTGACGTGTCGTTAAACCCCAACACAATCAGTGCCTGTAGTCTGTTCAGGAACTTTTCTATACTTCGTTATGTTCTACTGTACCAAATAATTCTATAAGCGTATAGTGAAGGCCATGATCAGCTGCAGACTGCGCGGATGCGCACACTATAAAAAGACCCCGTAGATTTTACGGTAAATACTGACAACTGGCTGCCAGTACATGTACCGTAAATTTTACGGGCGCCTGTAGATTATTTACAGTAATAATTACGCATAGTAAGACAATGTAGGACAAGGTAGGAAACGTATAGGACATAGTAGGGATGTGAGATACCGCATCGTATTTTAAGCTTACACATCCTTACCTTATCCTACGAGTTTTTTGTTTGTGTTGAGGTTTTACGGCCCAGTCAACCCAATGGGGTCATGTCGAGCGCGGTCAGTTTACCTATCCACACGTTTACTGGGCAGGCTTAGTCCTCTAAGTGGGTCCTACGAGGTAATTCCTGCGGAAGTTCTACGGACGCCGTAAAGAATTACGGTAAAGGCGCTGGCAGCCATTTGCCAGTATTTACCGTAAAATCTACGGGAATTTTTTTACTGTGCAGGATGATCTGCGCCTTAACTGTTCGCATATGCCCGATGACATATTTACGCATGGCACGGCCCACTTGATGTTATAGAGATATGCTTTTGATGACAAACTAAAACATTCTGTACGTCTTGAAAACATCGTCAGGACAGGCAGAATGACAGGTTCGGATAAGGAGGTAAGGTATGGTGTCTTCTACACGACATTTACGTGTCACAGTTAATCCTTATGCTAGAGACTGCTCTGCATCACGAAAACACGCCTGTATATATATATAGTTTTGACTCCTTTAAACCCAACTTTTATGAAGTAAAACTGGGGGTTTACAGGGGTATTCATTAATTTTCTTATTTCTGCTCAAAAACATAGATTGTGGGTACTTGTTAGAACCGCCTCGCCGAGGCGGTTCTAACAAGTACCCACAATCTATGTTTTGAGCAGAAATATGAAAACTACCAGAATTTGGTAAAATTCTCAACATATTTCAGTAGGCGTGTTTTCGTAATGCAGTTTCAGGACCTTATCGTGCGAGGAAGACTGCTTTCTACAAGATTGTTGACGTAGGAATATCAAAGAACCAACTTGGTGTCAATACTTAAGAAGTTCTATAGGGGTAGTGGGGGTGGGGTTGTGTCATGACCTTGTCAATCCATACGTTATGGCTCTTTCCAGACTTTCGTCTGATGATTTTGCCACAACAAGCCATAAACAGATTTTCTAAACCCCGAACATTACTATTCCCGTATTTTCCTAAATGTCAGGCCGATAGTTATGGTGGGAGAAGCATGCTTGCCAAGTAACGCTAACTTTCCGTAGACGCCTGATTACAACCAATTTATTTTGGGTCTATGTCTGTCTCTCTGAACATTTCTAATTTTGTCTTTGTGTGTATCGAATTTATGATTTTCCGAAATACGATTTGGGTATGCTGAACTCAGACTCGCTATATAACAATACCAAATGGCACAGCGCTAGTTTTCAATATTTCATAGCTAACTATAGATTAAAACTATGACATTTGAATTAATAATTTATGAAACTTTTAAATGAAAACATCCTTTGCGATGGCTTCCCATAATTTGAGACTTATGATGCCTTCAAGGTAAAGCGGGGAATAGAGAGCGAATCCCTAACATGCTTCTGAAAAGGGAAACCTGTCCATTGTTCGTCTTTAACCTTAACCACTCTCTGGGCTAATTCAGCAGACGACAAATTGATTATATGTTTTTCTTATTTGTTCCAGAAAACAGGATTTGACATTTCATGCAAATTGTCTCCATTGGAGACAATTTGCATGAAAAGTCATATCCTGTTTTCTGGGATAAATACGAAACATATTTCAATGTATCGTCTGCGGAAAATTTACCCGGAATGCTAAGCGTTAATTGACCAGGCTGATGACGAAATTGCTTTTAGTTGCGGGAAACATAAAATCTTCGACTGAAATAATGTGTCCGTGAAAGAGGTGAATTAGCATGTTAAGCGATATTTAGTCATGTCATTTCATATTTTATGTCCATGATTTTCATTAATACAAATCTTTATTGTGTTAATAAAATCCTCGAAATGATAAAAAATTTAAAGTCCCTGAAGCCAGATACTGATTAAAATTGAATGTTGACGGCAAAGATGGCGACTGATTGAGTAGAGGTTTAACGGCCCAGTCAACCAACTAGGGTCATGTCGAGCCGGTTAGTTTACCTAACCACACTTTTTTTCTGGGCAGGCTTAGTCCTCTAAGCGGTTGACTAGCTAGTACTTTTTGTGCACGTTCTTTGGCCAGAAACTGACAACTGTCCTTCTCAAATCAGAGGAAGAAGAGGCTGCCGCAGAAACTATTCCATGGTCAATTTCCACGAAAGAATCTTGCTGGACCCGGCGGGAATCGAACCCGCGACCTCCTGATCATCAGTCGACACGCATCCGACGCCAGCAAACATCACGTAAACATGCCTATATAATTTTGACCCCCTTAAATCCCACTTTTATATAGTAAAACTGGGGTTTACAGGGGTTTACATTATTTTTCTAATTTCTGCTCAAAACATAGATTGTGCTACTCGTTAGAACCGCCTCGCCGAGGCGGTTCTAACGAGTACCCACAATCTATGTTTTGAGCAGAAGTATGAAAAATATAAGAGTTTTCATGTGAAAATTTTCAGTTTTTAGAGGTGAAATTTTCTATATATTTGAATAGGCGTGTTTACGTAATGATGATGGCGAAACATACGTGTATGTGTGAATTTACTTTGATAACCGTACGTAACGTTTTGGGCTGATAGACCTCTGTAAACAGTGAAGAGCCTGATCAGATGCCGCAGAAAGTACGGGAATTACCGTAATAAACCTAAACACTGGGACAGACAGGCCTGAGCAGTGTAAACCCTGATCAGACACCGCAGAACGCGGCGTATGATCATGGTCTACACTGTTTGCCACATATCGAGCACTATTTTAGACACATATGACCAACAAGTAGTCAAATGGACTTATCCAATTTAAGAGAAGTACGGTAATGTGTTAAGGTGTCCCAATACTTAGGGTAAATACCATAATGTCCGGGGTTTAGAAAGTCTGTTTATGCATTGGCTGTGGCAAATATGCTAAGATTATGCTTATTTTGGTTTATATAGAAGGGTACGTTTTTCGTACGGCATGTTTATGAGAGAAATTTTGTACGTTGTGTTTAGCAGAGAAACTTATAGTACCGGGAAATGCCTTGCTGAGAAATACATTGCAATTCGTTAATTTCTGTATTGCTCCAGATGGTATTTCTCCCCGTACACCTATGAAAACGTCTGTTCCTTTCTGTCTTTCTGTTTTGCGAACAAAACTGTTAGCTTTGATCACTGCGTGTGGCTGCAGCGTATTTAGTCCCTAGATCTAACAAATTGAGTATTCTGTCTTGCTGAATCGGACCAATCGCCGTGACCATTGACTGTCTGTTACATTAATCGAAATGGTAGTTCATAAATGGTCGGTCAAATGTGACCTTAAGAATTCCTCCGCGTTCCATGCAGACCTATGGGTGTTAAGAAAATGGCTAAGCTTTCAGGGGAGGGGGTTGGGGTGTGCATCTCCTGTCAAAATTATTTTTCTCTTTTTTTAAAAAAAAACATTACGAAAACACGCCTATTCAAATGTATTGAAAATTTCACCACCAAAATAACGAAAATTTTCAGACAAAAAATTCTGATATTTTTCTTATTTCTGCTCATAATATAGATTGTGTGTACTCGTTAGAACCGCCTCGCCGAGGCGGTTCTAACGAGTACCCACAATCTATGTTTTTGAGCAGAAGTAAGAAAAATAATGTATACCCCTGTAAACCCCAGTTTACCTTTATAAAAGTGGGGTTTAAGGGGGTCAAAATCATATAGGTATGTTTTCGTGATGAGGGGCTACTTTAAAAGGCAAGAATTTGCTCCCTGAACTCCCCTCTGCTAATAAACATGAACATACCAAAAGTATTTTTCTGTTTATTCGCCGAGCAGAGAAATGTTAATGCTCAGCTGTATTTAGCAAGAAAGAATTTTCAATTGCAAGTAATTTGAGATTTATTAGCATGTGTTGAGCATGAAAAAAGTTTTATAACCTAGTGCCTGGTTTCCTCGACGTACAGCTGTTGGCATATATTGCATGTGACCTTTATGTACCGTTTGCAGCGTTACTGAAGATGAAATTCATATCGTTTGTGAGTGTAGTAGCATCATTGTGCATCAGAATATTATTGACAGTAACAACAGTACAGCTATTTCTAACAACGATCTTTTCATTAATTTAATGGCCATTGACCAGTACTGATGAGGCTGTTTTAAAATTTATTGGTCTATAAATGTAATATTACTTAATATGATCTTACATACTGAACACAAATTATGACTCTTATGACTCAAGAAGCTTTCATCCCATCTTTTTTTTTTTTTTTTTTTTTTTTTTTTTTTTTGTATTATGTCATGTTTGTATTTGCTTGTCTTATAAGGTATAGCCCTTTAGTAAATAAAATTGTATTCTATTCTAATTCCATTCTGTGACGGAGCAGATGATGTTTTTCAGTTTGCATTGTGGTTCAGCGGTACGTACTCATCGCATTATGAAAACATGCCTATTCAAATATACTGAAATTTTTACCACCAAAAAATGAAAATTTTCAGATGAAAAATTCTGATAATTTTCATATTTCTGCTCAAAACATAGATTGGGGGTATTCTTTAGAACCGCCTCGCCGAGGCGGTTCTAACGAGTACCCACAATCTATGTTTTTGAGCAAAAATAAGAAAAATAATGTATACCTCTGTAAACCTCAGTTTTACTATATAGAAGTGGGGTTTAAGGGGGTCAAAATTATATAGGCATGTTTTCATGATGGATCAAGGCATTTGATCATTGTCGTCTCTAGCGTGTAATGTATTGGCAAGTTAAACACCCTACTAATCCACACTGATGTGAACTAAAGCTGATGTAAGCCACGTCTTTATATGGTCGAAACGTTTGCGTTTGGCTTTTCCTAAAATATTGCGCAAATACTTAGGTCTTTTGTAGGCTGTGAGCGATAAGTCGGGGAACACTTGGCTCAGGTGTTCCGAGTTCTGTAACCACCGTTACTTTCATTCGATCGTAACTGTGTCTTGTAAGATGAGTCATTAGTTCGTTTGCCTGTATTTCGATTGTTGTGTTATTATAACGAAGTTGTCATATCCTCAGAGAAGGCCTTGATCAGAATGCGCGGATCCGTGGAAGACACATTTTAGCCTAACGCGATCCATTTGAGTCTTCGGTCACCTCAACCGTAAGCCGATTCACAAGGTATAATACTCAAGAATATAGAACTGAATAAATGGATACATGTCTCTGGGAAGTTACCGACGTGCAAATACTCATCCCTTCCCACTGGGTGCTAATCTGAAAGGAAAACTAGGGGTAAATTCTTTGTTTTAACCCTTGTCCTGCTGAACCTGGATATATCCTGCCTTTACAAACAATGTAGATCCAGATCAGTTGGCTTCTGAGGAAGCCAACTGACCTGGATCTACACTGTTTGCCATTAAGTATGTGAATTTGTATTAATAATCTGGATCAAACAATCTGATTGGCTGACAGTTAGAAATAGGTGTGGCATCTTATTTTTTCACAGCAGGACAAGGGTTAAGAGTAGCGCCCACTTTTTGATAGGTATATACTAGGGAAGTAACTTCCTGAATGAACAAATCTTCTCCCTTTATTAAAAATGTGACAAACCATTTCAAGTGTATTCGTTTACTTTAGAGCAAAGATAAAAGTCTTACATGTACATTTGAGCCACCTCGTGACAAAACCAACTAAATGGCATGTGCGCCCAGTGAAGTCTCAGATCAGTCTGGGCGTCCGCCAAGTCTGATCAGTCTTCACTGAGCGCTCAATGGGTAGCTAAGGACCCAAGTTTTCTTCATGCGGACAGCGAAGACTCTGATCAGACTGGGTGGATACCCAGGCTAATCTGAGTCTTCGCTTGGCGCACATTGCATTTTGTTGGGTTTTTTCTTGAGGTGGCTCCTTTATTCCAATTTGAAGAAAGCGAGAAAGAAAATCACCGTTTCGCAAAGATATGTCTTTTCGAGTCAATGTTAAAAAATCAAACAGAGTATGTGATCTACACAAATATATGCGTTGTATGCAACGTCTGGAAAGAAAACAAAGTCCCCAGTGGGCACACAACGTTAAAATGACGTCGTATCAACGTGATCACGTCGCATCGACGTTGATACGACGTCATTTTGATGTTGTGTGCCTGCTGGGTCTATTCTAGGCGTCTGTTTGTGGACTATTTAAATAAATACAACGGACAGTTTGACCTGAAACACTGTATATTTACATTATTGTTATTTCTATGTTTTAGTTCACCTCAACTCTAAAATGATGCACATGGTGAAGGTTTTTGAGCACGCCTAAGAAATGTACAGTCTATTATGTACAGTTTATTCAAAGTTTAGGAGATTATGAAAGAAAATCACTGTTGTGTAAATGAAGCCTTGTCAGAACAATATTACACAAAACAATGATTCTAAACTGAATAAGTGGCATAAACAAGTAATCCTGTGCGATGCAATTTTAAGGTCCACTGCCAAAGTAAAATCAGTTCTTAGACTCACAAACACAATGTACAATGCGACCTGAAACGTATTTTCTAGTCATATGTTTTAGATCACCTGAACTATAAAGTAAAACAATATTACAGAAAGCAGTCATATACATGTATTTGCTAAACCGAATAGGTGGTCTACACAAGTCATCCTGTGCTCTGCAACTTTTAGAAAGAAAGCCCGGATTGATTACGGATTACGCAGGCTACAATCAACTATCTGAATGTGTTCGACTTCGTCAGTAGTATAGGGTGCCACTCGTGTGATCCGAACGATCATTAAAAATATTGGAGCGTACAATTTTAACATTATGCCGTCCATGACCTTGACCTCAATTCCACAAGGTGGGGTGCGCTTGCACTCAACAAAACCTTGGACTTGCATCTAGCATCTCTTCAAGTAACAACTACATTCATTAAGACATTAACGAGTCAGCGTTTAAAAATATTGAAAGTAAGTCTTGAACATTTTGCAGTGTTCTTGACCTTAATCTCAGTGTCACAAAGGGTGCGATGCTTGCACAGAACAAATGTGTAGTATCTAAAAGTATTCCAGGCATTCAGATGATATTCTTCTTAAAAAAAAAAGAAAGAATTCCGGGTAAAACTTGAACATAAAATATAATGAAACATTATCCGTCTAAGAGCTAGACTTTAACAACATTCCAAGTATTGATTAACTCCAACCAAGCATTTGGAATCAATTACGAAAACATACCTATATAATTTTGACCCCCTTGAGCCCCACTTTTATATAGTAAAACATTATTTTTCTTATTTCTGCTCAAAAACATAGATTGTGGGTACTCGTTAGAACCGCCTCGGTGAGGCGCAAAAACAGATTGTGTGTACTCGTTAGAACCGCCTCGGCGAGGCGGTTCTAACGAGTACCCACAATCTATGTTTTGTGCAGAAATATGAAAAAAAAAATATCAGAAATTTTATTTGTAAAGTTTCAGTTTTTGGTGGTGAAATTTTCAATATATTTGAATAGGCGTGTTTTCGTAATGATATACCCAGCAAACACAAACACGGTATTAACGTTGTGTGTTTTTACTGGGTATAGCTCTTTAGACACCTTAACGTAAAAATGTCAATAAAGTTTTCTAAGAAAGGCCACAATTACCAAGCATAACCTTCCCGAGGCACCGAAAATGGGAGAAATGAGGAAAACTTGACAAGACATTATGGCACAGTTGCAAAAACCATCACAAAAATTCATTACGAAATACACTGAAAATTTTACCACCAAAAAAATTAAAATTTTCAGATAAAAAAATCTGATATTTTTCATATTTCTGCTCAAAACATAGGCGAGGCGGTTCTAACGAGTACCCACAATCTATGTTTTTAAGCAGATATAAGAAAAAGAATGTATACCCCTGTAAACCCCAGTTTTACCATATAAAGGTGGGGTTTAAGGGGGTCAAAATTATGTAGGTATGTTTTCGTGATGGCAACTGAGAAACAGCTTTAGCACACTTAAGCTTTAAAATTACAAAACCTAATGAAAACTCTCTAGCTCCTCAACAGGACAGGAAGAAGAACGCGGAGTTGAGCAGTTTGTGGCCGTAAAATATTTAGCAAAACCTGTCGTTCTTCATCGACAAGCATCGCGTTGACAAATGTTTGCGTTTTTACATTTACCTGAAGCGCTCTACGTGTATGCATTTATGATACTAATATGAAGGTATCTACACTCTGAAATGTCAAAACTTGATGTAAAATATATACAGCGACTGTTTTTTGTTGTTGTTTTTTTTTTTTTTTTTTTTTTTCATGAAATCCTCTACACTATCTGTAAGATATCTTCGAACGTAAAGGAATACAAATTACTCGTGTCTTTTAGAAGTAAAGTTTCTCAGCTTGGCTACTATAAATATCTGCCTTTTACGCGTTGGTATGTTATTCGTGTTCTTCTATTTTTTGCATGTTTTTCATCTTAAGCCTTTAACCCCCGAGTTTCTGATATGGACTCTTCCTAAGGGTTTCAGTCTAAAATCAATAACAGAATGGCAAACAGTGTAGAATCAATAACAGATTGGCAAACAGCGTCTCATCTGGATCTGCACTGTTTGCAAATGGTTTGGTATATACGGTTGAAAACGGAAAATACAGGATTAACTACTGTGACTGAAACAACTGACAGATCTTTAACAAGTGGTTTTGTCGGCTACCAAGATTACATTGCATTAGCCATATTCGACTGGGATGTTTCGTGAAATGTCGGTGAAATTTTGTGTAGGAGTGTGATATCTTCTTGTAACAGCCGGTAACATGGTCCAATCAAATTTGAGTTATTTTTCAAGTTCATAAGAGATCGTGAAGCACGACTGACTTCGATGAAACGCCGAACCTTCCATGCATTACGATCGTTTAAGAGCTTGAAAAAAAAAATGGTCCATGTGACCGGCTGTTACAAAAAGATATCACACTCCTACTCAAATTTTCACGGAAACTTACCAGTCGAAAATGGCTAATTATTGGTTTCCACAGTGCATCGTCATGCTTCATCGGTTTAATTCGCTTGACGCTTGCAGTACAGCCACCGAAGAGCTTTACATGTATGGCTTAGTTAACCTATCGAATAATAAAAAAAAATCACAAGTTTCTTTGCATGTATAATAGTTTAATATCAAGTCGACATAAAATGATAATTAAGCATAAAAGTATCAGACAAATTGCTCTTGGATGCCAGAAAACGCCATTCTGCACATGGTTAGCGAATAAAAACTGAACATAGGTTTCTTTAGTTGAAAGGAAATACAGCCCATCATGAACTGGTTTTATATATATATATATATATATATATATATATATAAATACGCCCAGCGGGCACACAACGTTAAAATGACGTCGTATCAACGTCGATGCGACGTGATAACGTCGCATCGACGTTGATACGACGTCATTTTGATGTTGTGTGCCTGCTGAGCGTCTTCATACTACTAGTTTTCGAGATTTAATAAAAAAAAATAGAAGATGCTTTGAGAATCGATAAATAACATGATGCTAGCATAGGGACCCGTTTTTTCTTACTCCATTTTAAGGCAGACCATGATTGAAAACTGTTATTGTTTTTGTAGTAACATAAATTTGTCATAAACAAGTAAAGGAGTTTACGAAATTAATGTTGCCTTACCGCACATTCTGCTTGCATTTGATTTATTGATACAATATATTTACTATTTCATCGTACTCAGGCGGTCGAGATCTTATACTCGACTGCTTGCGAAAGATAGTTTATTGAATAACAAATCTGTAGACGCGAACGCACCCATGCGGTTTTTGCGGCTCTTTGTCTTTCACGCATACAATGGGTATCTTTTAGCCTCTTGGTGTCGTTGGTAGGCTGTCCTATGATTACGGTTCATCCTGGACATTATCTTTAATACAGTAAAACCTCAATGACTCGAACACCGATGACTCGTTTGTCGTGACTAATTCGAACTCGTTTTTGAGTCCCTAGGAAATTCTTCCGACAGCTCAAGACTCCTAGAAGCGATTTTAATGAGTACACTCAATCTACTATTATTTTATAGACATCCTCTTTTACTTTTATTTTACTCTACTGTGGCTGGTGTTGTGCCGTGTGGCGGCTGTAAAAAGTCTCCCCGTACATCATCATAGTGCAGATTATATTTTATTTCCTTTGGGATCATTGAGCCCATCCTGGCTATTTTGAAAATCGAATACCATTTAAGCCGGCGCTAGGGGTGTTGGGGTGTGTGTGTGTGTTGGGGGGGGGGGGGGGGGTTGCGTATGCAGTCTCGCTAACTACAGTGCTGCATATTAAGAGACTCAATCAAACCGAGTCTCCGATTTTCGTGATTTTGTGTGTTCTTTGTTTCCAAAGGCAATCCTTTTTAATCCCCTGCCGCGAAGCGGATGGGGGATTATAGAAATGGCCTTCGTCTGTCCGTCCGTCCGTCCGTCTGTCCTTCCGTAACACTTTCTTGTCCACTCCATATCTCCTGAACCCTTTGAAAGATTTTCATTAAACTTTGGTCAAATGTTCGCCTCAGTGAGTTTATATGCAGAACCCATAAGTCAACCATGCCAACTCAAGGTCAAGATCACAGGTTAAGGTCATGGGTTTGAGCCTTGAATTTCGTATCCGCTCCATATTTCCTATACACCTGAGGGATTTTCTTTAAACTTTGGTCATATGTTTGCCTCAGTGTGACAATGTGCAGAACTCATAACTCAACCATGCCGACACAAGGTCAAGGTCACAGTTCAAGGTCACAGGTTTGAGCCTTGAATTTTATGTCCGCACCTTAGTGAGACGATGTGCAGAATCAATAACTCAACCATGCCGACTCAAAGTCTAGGTCACAGTTCAAGGTCATGGGTTTGAGCCTTGAATTTCATGACCGTTCTATATCTCCTTTACCCCTGGAAGGATTTTCTTTAACCTTTGGTCAAATGTTTACCTGTGGAACGATGTGCAGAACCCATAACTCAGCCATGGGGACTCAAGGACAAGGTCACAGTTCAAGGTCGCGAGTTTGAGCCCTGAATTTCGTGTCCACTCGATATCTCCTTTACCCCAGGAAGGATGTTCTTTTAATTATGGTCAAATGTTTGCCTCAGTGAAATGATGTGCAGAACCCATAGCTCAATCATGCAGACTCACAAGGTCACAGTTCAAGGTCACGGGTTTGAGCCTTGAATTTTGTGTCCGCTCTGTATCTCCTTTACCCCTGGAAGGATTTTCTCTAAACTTTGGTCAAATGTTCACCTCAGTGGAACAATGTGCAAACCCATAACTCAGCCCTGCGGACTTAAGGTCAAGGTCACAGTTGAAGGTCAGGAGTTTGAGCCTTGAATTTGGTGTCGGCTCCATATCTCCTTACCCCTAGATGGATTTTCTTTAGACGTTGGTCAAATGTTTGCCTCAGTGGGATGATGTGCAGAACTCATAACTCAGCTATGCTGACTCATGGTCAAGGTCACAATTGAAGGTCACCAATTTGAGCCTTGAATTTTGAGACCGCTCCACTGCCATTCAGACTGCCTTGATAAATTTGGGTCAAATGTTCGCCTTAGTGAGATGATGTGTAGAACCTATAACTCATCGATGCAGACTCAAGGTCAAGGTCAAAATTGAAGGTCTTCCGTCTCTTTCTTGTTCGCTCCATATCTCCTGAACCCTTTGAAAGATTTTCATGAAACTTTGGTCAAATGTTTGCCTTAGTGAGGCAATGTGCAGAACCCATAACTCAAGCATGCTGACTCAAGGTCAAGGTCACTGTTAAAGGTCACGAGATTGAGCCTTGAATTTCATGGTCACTCCATATCTCCTGAACCCTTTAAAAGATATTTATTACATTTGGGTCAAAGTGAGATGGCCTTAGTGAGATGATGAGCAGAACCCAGAACTCAACAATGCAGACTCAAGGTCAAGGTCACAATTGAAAGCCACCAGTTTGAGCCTTGAATTTTGAGGCCGCTCGATTGTCATTCTGTGGTGGGGGATATAGCTGTTCTTCAGACTGCCTTGTTTCCTTTGGGATCATTGATCCCATCCTGGTTATTTTTAAAATCGAATACCGCTTAAGCCGGCGCTATGGGGCGTATGCAGCCTAGCAAACTACAGTGTTGCATATGAAGAGACTCAATCAAATCGAGTCTCCGATTTTCGTGATTTTGTGTGTTCTTTGTTTCCAAAGGCAATCCTTTTTGACTTTTAATATCCATATATTATTCCCATTTGTCTCCTAACCTGATGCTGTGGTTAACCCTCAGTGACTCGAACTATCTATATCTAGAACAAATTTCCATGGTCCCAAAAACGTTCGAGCCATTGAGGTTCGACAGTGTTTTGTATATGTGTGCGATGATATTTTGTTTGTATATTTTTTAGCTCACCTGAGCTATGCTCAGGGTTAGTTATAGTGATCACTTTTTGTCCGTCGCCCGTCCGTCTGTGCGTCTGTCCGTTAACATTTTCAAAGGACTTATCTGAAGCCACTGAGCCAATTTTGCTCAAATTTCATAAGAAGCCTCCTTAGGTCGGGGGAACGTAAGATTGCTAAAATGGTCGCAGTCCGTTGACCAAGATGGCAGCCATGCCCATATATGGTAAAAACTTTTTAAAAAATTCTTCTCCAGAATCGAGGATGACTTGTGGCCGAATCTTTACAAAAATCATCGGGGACGGGAGGTCTTCCAAAGTTGCTAAATTGATGATCGTACGTTGACGTTTGACCGTTTTACAGCAAGGTCAAGTTTGCTTCCCTATGCATTTGTATAGTCAAATTTGCTTCCCTATGCATTTGTATGGGCGCTATACATTTTTATAAGAAAATTGTTGTCCTCTGAAGCCGTCGGGCCTTTTGTTGCTCAAATTTCACGTGGAGCCTCCTTGGAATGGTGGAACGAAACATTGCTAAAATGGTTGCGGTCCATTGATCAAGATGGCCACCATGCCCATATACGGTAAAAACCTTTAAAAATCATCTGCTCCAGAACCAAGCAAGCATTGGGGTCTAATCTTTGCACAAATCATTTGAGATGGGAGGTCTATCAAAATTACTAAAATGATGGTCCTACGTTAATGTGTTTTTTTACCTTTTTTACGCCAAGGTCAAATTTGCTTCCCTATGCATTTGTATGGGCCCTATACATTCATATGGGAAAAATGTTGAGAATTCATACATTGGACATCTCCTCTAAAGTATATGATCCAACTAAGTTGAAACTTACTGAAGAGCATAGACGCGCTTATAGACAAAATAGTTAAAACTGAGCCAATCGAAAATCCAAGATGGCCACCACAGCCACCATCTTGAAAATCAATTTTCGACATCTCTTTCCAAACCTTCGGTCGATTTGAGCCGAAACTTGTCCTGTAGCAACAGAACGACTTCTGGATCGAAATGAGCTAAAATCGTATCGACTGGAAATCCAAGATGACCGCCACAGCCGCCGCCTTGAAAAGCTGTTTTGGACATCTTCTCGTAAACCACAAGACAAATTAAGTTGAAAATTACGATGTAGCAACAGGGTGACGTATGGATGAAAATTAGCTAAAATCATGCTTATTGGAAATCCAAAATGGCAGGCATAGCCGCCATCTTACAAACCATTGTTTTACTTCTCCTCCCGAACCGTTGGGCGATTTAAGTTGAAACTTACATTGTAGCAACACCACTAGATCGAAAATAGCTAAATTGTGCCGATCGGACATCCAAGATGGCCGCCACATCTTGAAAATCTATCTTCGACACCTTCTCGCAAACCACTCTGCGAATTAAGTCGAAACTTATGGTGGAGCAAAAGGCAGACCAGTAGTTATAATAATAGCTAAAATTTGTTGATTGGAAATCCAAAATGGCAACCACAGCCACCATCTTAAAAATCGATTTTTGACGTCTGTTCCTGAACCATTGGGCGATTTGAGTTGAAAATCATATTGCAGCAACAGACTGGCTCGTAGATCAAAAGTATATGAAATTTTGCCGCCACAGCTGCCATCCTGAAAACCAGTTTTTGACTTGTTCTCCCGAACTATTGGGCGATTTGAGTTGAAACATAGCAACAGGATGACCTCTAAATCGAAAATAGCTAAGATTGTACCAGATCATAAATCCAAGGTGGCCACCACAGCCGCCATCTTGTTTTTAAATGTCTTTTTCTCTGAAACCGCTTGAGCAATTTTCACCCGATTCACATGGGGCTATCTGTCGGAAGAGTCTTGACAATATTTTCGAATGGTTCCACGGCATTGAACAAGATGGCCGCCATGCCCATATATGGTAAAAGACTTAAAAATCTTCTTCTCCAGAACAAAGAAAGATTTGCGGCTGAATCTTGGTATATAGCATTGGGGACTCAAGGTGTACTAAGTTTGTTCAAATGATGATCACAGGGTGACTTATGACCTTTGTTTCATATTTCGTCCACACTAACCTAAGGGATTCGGCATATAAGATATAGCTTTCATATTTCATAACTTAAGGGAAGACGTTTCAGTGGCATATACCCCATCCCTCAGTTTGAAATTCTAATACTTTACTTTATGTTTCTCCATGTGTCTTCTCAAAGTTTGTCTTTCCTTTTCTCAGTTCTATCTGACTTTCTCCCTTTTGTCCTGATTTTCCCAATCAACCGTTCAGTCTTCTTAACAAGGATTACTTCGAAAAATTTTAAAATCTCATTAATTCCTAATCTTATCACTGATTTTATTCATCTTTGATATGATGATGCATATTGGTCTAAAAGTTTGCCTAGTTTCATTCCCACTCCCCAGTTCATGTTCATCATGAAAACGGGTCTATATAATTTAGACCCCCTTAAATCCCACTTTTGAATAGTAAACTGGAGTTTACAGGGGTACACATTACTTTTCTTATTTCTGCTCAAAACATAGATTGTAGGTACTCGTTAGAACCGCCTCTAAATTCTTCAATATATTTGAATAGGCGTGTTTTCGTAATGAAGGTCATAGGCGTTTTTTAGTAATGAAGGTCATAGGCGTGTTTTCATAATGAAGGTTTTCGTAATGAAGGTCATAGGCGTGTTTTCGTAATGAAGGTCATAGGCGTGTTTTCGTAATGAAGGTCATAGGCGTGTTTTCGTAATGAAGGTTTTCGTAATGAAGGTCATAGGCGTGTTTTCGTAATGAAGGTCATAGGCGTGTTTTCGTAATGAAGGTCATAGGCGTGTTTTCGTAATGAAGGTTTTCGTAATGAAGGTCGCAGTCGTGTCAAAATTTTACGTCAAAGTTTTTAGGACCTCATTACTTCTAAACCAAACGATGGATTTAATTTATATTTGGTATCATGATATTTACTGGTCCAAAGCTTTTATCAGCACCATCAGCACTCATGACCGTGACCTTGAGGCCGAAATCACAGACTTAGAATTTAAAAAATGTTTAAGTTTTCGTTTCAGTTTTTAAGACCTCATTATTTCCTAACCTTATCACCAATCTGATTCATCTCTGATTTGATGATATATATTGGTCCAAAGTTTTGCACAGTGCAATCCCGCCCCCCGCCCCCCACTCCCCTCCTCCTAGGTCATGTAAAAATCACGGATTTAGAATTTTCCAGAAACAAAATGTGTATTATCAGGTGAGCTATCCTATCTGGCGACAGGGCTTTATGAATGTGTACTCTGAAACCGTTTTCTGGCGAAAGAATGTGCATAATACTGGTTAACCGCTTAGAGGACTAAACCTGCCCAGTAAATGTGTGGTTAGGTAAACTGACCGCGCTCGACATGACCCCATTGGGTTGACTGGGCCGTAAAACATCAACAAACAAACTCTGAAACCGCTTGAGCAGTTCTCACCAGATTTACATGGGGCCTTCTGTCGAACGGGTATTTGATAACTTGTTCGAATGGTTCTGCCCCACTGAACAAGATTGCTACCATGCCCATAAATGGTAAAAAACACACTTAAATAGCTTCATCTCCAGAAACAATAAAGCTTTGAGGCAGAATCTTGGCATATAGTATCGGGGACTTAAGGTCTACCAATTTATTCAAATGATGGTCGCAGGTTCACCTTTGATATTTTTACGGCAATGTTAAATTCGCGCCCCCATACATTTGTATGAAGAAAATGTTGAAAAATCATTTTTTTTTCATAGAGTAATAAATAGAGATTATTATATGGCAATTTTCATATCATACCCCATATCAACCCGAGACCAATATCAGCCCGAGGGCCTTCGAACTTCAGGCTTATATGGGTGTTTCGGGTTGATATGGGGGTATGATATGAAAATTGCCATATCGTAATCTATTTATCATACATGTTTTCTGTCTGACAAGTTTGTCTATTTGATATAGTATGAGAAGTCAAACTAGTGTACTGCTAGACCGCCGAGTGTTCCGAATAGACCGCCGTGTGCTCCGAATGTGCTAGATCGCCGAGTCCTCCGAATGTGGTGATATGGGTTATTTGCCTGGACAAAAAAGCCGTATCACCCACGTGACCTGGTGATATGGGGTTTTTTTTGCCCGGGCAAAAAAGCCGTATCACCCACGTGACCCATTATCACACCTTTTGCGCTCCACAGAGTGATATGTGCTCGAAAGCCATGTTAGTATCGCGTATGCAAAATGAACATATTTTCTGGTAAATGTATGATAAATGGCAGAAATGTAAAACGATGAACAAAGGAGTAAAATTATTTACTAGCGGCTACTGTCAAAAGTTTGGGGACTATCTGCCCTTTTCCCAGGGCTATAATATACATGTATAAAATTGTGAAATCTTTAAATGTCTTCTTCTTTGAAACAGCTTGAACGGTTTTCACTCGATTTCCCATAGATTTGACCATTTACTTGTCCGTGGACAAGTAATAAAATTTGATAATTCCAAAACCCTGTTGATAGGCCATCTTCTGTGGTTGTGCCTCTTCCTAGACACCTGCTTTACTATTTGAATCTTTTGAAAATTCAGAAAGGCATATTCTAGACAGACAGACAGAGAATAATTATACATGTAATTAATATTACTCGTTGAGCCGCAACACGTATCTTCGGACATTTGCGCCCAGCGAAGATTCAAACACATTCGCGCAGTCTGATCAGAATCTTCACTGTGCATATTTTAGATAGCCAAGAACGCAAAATTTCCTCATGCGGATAATGAAGACTCAAATAAGACTGCGCGCATGCGCGCAGTCTGATTTGAGTCTTCGTTGGGCGCACGTTATAAGGTAGGTTTTCTCTTCGTTAGGCGCATATGTTAAAAGGTACGTTTTCAGTTCGTTGGGCGCACATGTTGAAAGGTACGCTTTCTCACGTTGTCGCTTCGTCCGTTCTGGTCTTCTTCCGTAAATGACGAACAAATCAAACTGAACAAATAATTTGTTCACAGCTATTAACCTGTATTGAAGTTGTGAAAACGATGTCATTTTATTCTAAGCACTCTCATAATGCTGTTGTCACATTTCAAAGTGTCAACTTTGACCTCGCTGGGCATGACTATTATTGGTGCATTTCTCTTGGACAACTGACCATTATTGCGCGTGCTTCATCATTAATGGACCACTTAGATGGACTTATCTTTGTAGCCTGTTCAAGAGGGACAGTCATTGTTTGGGGGAAATTGTGTATAGTCGAATCCTCAAGTGAAACAATTTTGTAATATGCAGCAAAAACTCAATGGCTCGAACATCTTAGGAGACCATGGAAATTTATTCGAGACATGGGTAGTTCGAGCCACTGAAGGTTTTAATCATGGCGCCATGTCAGGAAGCAAATGGTGATAATTGAGGGAAGTCTTTTTGATCTCCTATACAATAATGGTATGTTGCGTGTACTCATTAGAATCGGCTCATACAATTTCATGATAAAATAAGAATATTTCCCTAAATATGTGTTTTCTTGAGTTATCGGATGAATTTCTTAGGAACTCAAAATGAGGTCGAATCATACCAGGTAAACGAGCAATCGGTGTTCGAGTCATCGAGGTTTTACTGTACATACGGGTTTAAGATATATATTAGTTAACGTAAAAAAGCTTTTTTGTTTCACGACTTCCATGTGTTTTAAGTAAAAAGTTTTATTTGTTTCACGAGTTATATGTGTATGCTTAAAATAATCCGAAGTAAGAATCCTTTAGAAATTAAAAACAAATAAAAATAAATAAATTAAGACGAGAGAGAGAGAGAGAGAGAGAGAGAGAGAGAGAGAGAGAGAGAGAGAGAGAGAGAGAGAGAGAGAGAGAGAGAGAGAGAGAGAGAGAGAGAGAGAGAGAGAGAGAGAGAGAGAGAGAGAGAGAGAGAGAGAGAGAGAGAGAGAGAGAGAGAGAGAGAGAGAGAGAGAGCAGACTGACTTTGATGAGAAATAATGAACAAATGCGACAAGATGCATTACAGCTCCAATCTATGTTTTTACATGTAATATATTAGGCCGGCCACCCATCCGAATAGATAGCTTCCTTTTCTTTTTTGTATATGTACGGTTATCTAAAACAGAGGCAGCCTCAATGGTGCCGGGTTAATGTACGAGCCCAATGGTTCCAAAGGAGCAGAAAAGTTTAACCCTTGACAAGCTGAATTAATTGCCACGCCCATTTCTAATTTTCAGCCAATCAGATTACTTGATCCAAACTGTTGAATCGCGCCGGTCTCCTAATATAGCTTTGGATTTCATATATGTTTGAGTATTCGATTAGCTCAGAAAGAGATTTTTTTATATATATTTGCTGGGATCGTCTGTGTGTGACGTTTCACCCACGCATTTAAGTGTCTGTCGGGAACCCCAGTGTCTGACTTTTCATCCAAGCTATTAATTTGTTGATTTCGGTAATGTCTAACTTTGAATGCGCATGTTGAGACACTCAGAGGGGCTAGGAACTGGTTTGTTTGGGTTGAGAATGTTTGTATGACATTACGAAAACACGCCTATTCAAATATATAGAAAAGTTCACCTCCAAAAATTGAAAATTTTCAGATAAAAAACCCTGATATTTTTCATATTTCTGCTCAAAACATAGATTGTGGGTACTCGTTAGAACCGCCTCGCCGAGGCGGTTCTATCGAGTACTCACAATATATGCTTTTGAGCAGAAATAAGAAAAATAATGTATACCCCTTGAAACCCCAGTTTTACTATATAAAAGTGGGGTATAAGGGGGTCAAAATTATATAGGTGTGTTTTCGTGATGAGCAACTAGCTAAGGTTCTGGCGAGATTGCACAATTGCGTAATGAGTTAGAAGATCGCTCAACGAGCCGCACAAATAAGTGTTTTGAACCACAGTGAAAGCTGAGGGCGAGGATTATTACTGACCGTTCCAAGTCGGTTCATTTGTTGTGGTTTATTACTGTTCTGTATTTATGTTGTTGGTGATTTATTCCATTTTCCGGTTTTACTGCAGCAGACTTGGATCTAACTAAAGCCAACTTCAGGCGAACTATTCTGTCAGGCGATAGGTTTCATAAAAAATGTTATACATTACAATCTGCTTATATCGCAATTTTGGAATCCAAAGCATAAACTATATTATTTAAACTATCTTGTTATAGCCAAACAAAAATATGTAGATGTTATAAAAAAAAAATTAACCATTAACCATCAGTTTTGATATAATCTATACATTTTTCGAATCCATCTTTAAGCCATGCTATATCTAAAACCATCTTATAACAAACTGTTATCTGTGTTATAAACAGGGCCCAGTTGTTCGAAGCGTCGTTAGCTTAACGAGCTCGTTAAGGGTCATTTCGTTAACTGTTTAAGCGGATTCAATGTACTTATTCTGATATTTTTTGCTGAAAAAATGTGAGTAGCTTTTGCACTGCAAAAGCAACTCACATTTTTTCAGCAAAAAATTTCAGCGTATTTACGTAGCACGCGATGTAAATTTTAACGAATCTTTAACTAACGACATCGTTAGTTTTGAACAACTGGGCCCAGATTGTTGTCTATTTTTTTTTTTTTTTTTTTTTTTTTTCATTTCAATCAACAAAATTCATAAAGCTTAATAAAAGCATATATTAAAGAATCCTTTTGTTGTTCTTTTTTACCTGTTGCATTGAAAATTTATTAAACTTTAGTATACCCTTGTCCCATATCTCTAAGTAAACGTGAACAAAATTTGCGCTGGCACTTAGACGTTTACTTCTAAATATTTTGTCTTGTTGATACAAATTCATATACTGAAAGACAAATAGTGCATATCCAGGTCAGTTAGCTTCTGAAGCCAACTGATCTGGATCTACAGTGTTTGTAAAGGCAGGGAATATCCGGGTTCAGCAGAACCAAGGTTAATAACTTCTGCACTATATCAAAGTTCAAGGCGACGATATACGGCCTCCAAACAAGGTCTTAACAACAGTTATTAGTACTGAGGTCACAAAATACTCCAAAGTAGGGAGGGTGGGGGAGTACAAATAAAAAGGTAAACGACATACTGTTTAGTTTAAACATAGTTTATTTCAATACTTTAACATGTACATACAATAACTTACACAATGAACAGAATAAGAACGAAAAGCAATTTGCTTGCTTATTGCTTCTCCTTATATCTTTGTACAAATAGTGGCGGCAAATTGTGTAGGTGATAAATAAGTGTTGAAAATAAAAAAATGAAAAATTACAATATTATATAAGCAAGAGGGAGAGAGAGGAGACAGAGAAAGCAGGATAAAAGAAAATTGGTATGTTCTTCAGTTGGCTTCAAAATATTTGAGGCCAGCGGGTGAAACTTATATCTGTTACCGTGTAGTGAACTTCCTACATTGTTGTTGCGATATCACCAAAAGGCGTGACTGGTTACCTTGTTTAACTCTTTCGGTGCCAAATGTCAGACGACAAATGTCGTCTGCTTTTTTTATTTTAATAAACTGCCGCTTGGAAAGATAATTATAAGTAAATTTGTAAGACTGAATATCAAACAGTGTACATCCAGATGAGACGGCTCAATGAGCCGTCTCATCTGGATCTACACTGTTTGCAAAAGCCTATTATTATTGCCTGTGGCAGTGAAAGAGTTAAAATATTTGTATATCTATAATATAGTTGTGCACTGCTTCAAATATAGAAATATTTGATTGTGTAGAAAATTTGTTGTCACTGTATAAAAGAGTCTGAATATATGGAGCCTCCATGATCGGGAGAACGAAAGTTTGTTCGCGGAGTCTAAGTCACGTGACCGAGATGGCCGCCACGCCTATATAGGTTTAAACCCTTTAATTTTTTTCTTCTCTGGGACCAATGGCCGTTGGACTTGGCTTCGTTCGTCCGTTGTCCACACTCTTCAAACATCTTATCTCTGAAGCCATTGTTTCGATTTAAGCCGAATTGCATATGAAGCCTCCATGGGTCGGGGGAACGAAAGTTTGTTCGTGTGGTCTGGGTCACCAGACCAAGATGGCCGCCATGCCCATATATGATAAAAACCTTTAATTTTTTTCTTCTCTGTAACCAGAAAGCCAGTGGCCATGGGATTTGCTATGCAGCATCGGGGACATAGGCCCATCGTAGTTTGTTCACTTGATGATCCTGGATTGACCTTGACCTATTTTATGACAAGGTCATATTGGCCCCTTATGCTTTTGTATGGGAAGAAGAGAAAACAATGAATTTTTCAGGAACTATCATAGACTTTGTTATGAAATGGCCACAATGACAACAGGTGTCGTTGGCATTATATTTATATTTTCCAAGGTTTTATATATATTTTTAGCTCATATATATATATATATATATATATATATATATATATATATATATATTAGCTCACCTGAGCAAAGCTAAGGGTGAGCTATGTGATCACACTCTTTCCGTCGTCAACAATTATTTTGTTAACACTCTAGAGGTCACAGTTTTTACCCAATCTTGATGAAACTTGCTCAGAATGTTTCCCCTATGAAATCTAGGTCAAGTTTGAAACTGGATCACTTGGAGTTAAAAAAAAGGTCACCAGGTCAAATCTAAGGAAAATATTGTTAACACTGTAAAGGTCACATTTTTGAAGCAATCATCATGAATCTTGCTCTAAATGTTTGTCTTGATAATTTCTAGGTCAAATTTGAAACTGGGTCACCTGGGGCTAAAAAGTATGTCACCAGGCCAAATCAAAGGAAAACCTTGTTAACATTCTAGAGATCACATTTTTAAAGTGACCATCATGAATATTGCTCAAAATATTTGTCGGTGATTTCTAGGTCAAGTTCGAAACTTTGTCCTTTGGGGTCAAAAGTGGGTCACCGGAACAAATCAAAGGAAGACCTTGTTAACACTCTAGAGATCACACTTTTAATCAATCATCATGAATCTTGCTCAAAATGTTTGTCTCGAAGATTTCTAGGTCAAGTTCGAAACTAGGTCACTTGGGGTCAAAAACTAGATCACCGGGCCAAATCAACGGAAAACCTTGTTAACACTCTAGCGGTCATATTTTTGAAGCAATCATCATGAATGTGCTCACTTGGGGTCAAAACCTAGGTCACCAGGCCAAATCAAAGGACAACCTTGTTAACACGCCAGCGGTCACTTTTTTTTAAATAATCATCATGAATATTGCTCAAAATGTTCATCTTGATAATTTCTAGGTCTAGTTTAAAACTGGGTAACTTGGAGTCAGAAACTAGGTCACCAGACCAAAGCAAAGGAAAACCTTGTTAACACTATAGAGGTCACATTTTTGAAGTGATAATCATGAATTTTGCTCAAAATGTTTGTCTTGATTTCTAGGTGAAGTTTGGGGCTGGATCACTTATGACCTATATTTCACGGTCCAGTGACTTTCTTTTTTCCGTTTAGGTCTGTTTCTCAGTTACCATTGGTCCTACAGAGAGATATTTGGCACTTGTGAAGTGTTTGTGCTTAGGTCAGTTTTTCTCAGCAACTATTGCTGCTACAGCCAGCGATACTTAGCACATGCGTACATCTTAGCTTGGCCTCTTGAGTGCAGTCATCCATGTTTGACCTTGACCTCTATTTCACAGTCCATTAGACATGCTACATTGTCTTACTTGTTAATACAATCATCATGAATTTTGGTCAGAATGTTTGCCTTGATCAGTTCTAGGTTAGGTTCTCGAAGTGCTATGATACTCAGGTGAAGGTGAACGTTACAGGGCCGTCAAGGCCCTCTTGTTCTTTAAACGCACCATTTGGTAATAGTGACAAAAGGTTATACATTTAACATAGAAACTCTGTTCCCCAGGGCTTATCTGGCCCTGCTCCGGGGATACCTACATTTATGAAAAGAAAATGTATAAAATCACAGTTCAAAGAGATTTTTTATGAAACTTATAACATTTGGCCATAGTGACTAAAGGTTTTATTTGACAGGAAACTTCTGTCCCCCCGGGCTTATCTGCCCCTGCCCCTAAGCTATGAACATGTATGAAATCATGAAAAAAGGTTGTATAAAATTACAGCTCAAAGAGATGTTTTTTTTAAACTTGTGCCACTTTGGCCATAGTGACAAAAGGTTTCATTTGACATCAAAACTCTGTCCCCAGGGCTGGTATGCCCCTGGCCCAATGCTATCTACATGTACGAATCATGAGAAAAAATATATATAAATTCACAGTTCAAAGAGATTTCTTTGTAACTTGCATCAGTTGGCTGTAGTGACAAAGGGTTTCATTTGACGTAAAATTTATGTTCTCTAGCGGTTATCTGCCCCTGCCCAGGGGCTGTGTACATGTATAAAACATGAAAGAAAATTATATAAAATTACAGTTCAAAGCCTTCAAAATGTTTTACCACTATGCCCAACTGATATAAGTTTCAAATAAATCCCTTGAAGGTTTCTATCGACACCAAAATTCTGTTCCCATATTGTCTGTCCCTGCCTAGGACCAGAGGTCTCAGGAGACCGTTGGTCCTCTGATTAAGCCTGATGGCCTCTAGTTTTGCCTTTCTCTTTATATCCCAGGGCGTTCAAAATATGCGCGTCCGACTGGTGATCAGGAAGTTGCAGGTTCGACCCCCATTACGAAAACACGTCTATTCAAATATATAGAAAATTTCACCATCAAAAACTGAAAAAAAAAATCAGATAAAAACTCTGATATTTTTCATATTTCTGCTCAAAACATAGATTGTGGGTACTCGTTAGAACCGCCTCGGTGAGGCGGTTCTAACGAGTACCAACAATCTATGTGTTTAGCATAAATAAGAAAAATAATGTATACCCCTGTAAACCCCAGTTTTACTATATAAAAGTGGGGTTTAAGGGGGTCAAAATTATATAGGCATGTTTTCGTGATGCCCGCCGGGTTGGCAACATTCTTTCGTCGAGATTGATCATGAACTATTTTCTACAGTCATTCACTCCCTTCAAGAAAGGCAGTTGTCAGTTTCTGGCGTAAGAATGTACACAATACTAATGAACCGCTTACAGGACTAAGACTGTCCAGTAAAGGTGTGGTTAGGTAAACTGACCGCGCTCGACATGATCTCATTGGGTTGACTGGGCCGTAAAACCTCAACACAAACAAACATCCAAAGTATAATTTCAGGTTTATGCCTTATATTCAGGGACGGATCCAGGATGATTTCTGAGGGCGTGGGGTGTTGGAGGGGGGGCTTCGATTTGATAAATGACCGTGCTTACTCTGTCTATTCGAGAGGGGTCGATTTGATAAAATCACCGTGCTTACTATATGTATTCGGACAGACAGACCTTAGCAAACAGTGCAGATCCAGATCAGTCGCCGCAGAACGCGGCGTCTGATCAGGGTCTTCACTGTTTGCCACTCATTCAGTAATTTTACACACACTCACATGCAGTAAAATGCACTTCTTGAAGAGAAGTATAAGGTAAAGAACAATGGTGTGAATATTTAGGGTAAATACGATATTCCAAGTTCATCCAAAATTCCCCATGAATATGAAATTTTGAGAAAGGGGAAAGGGGGGCTCTACTGAACCCCCTCTTAATCCGCCCCTGTGATTAACAACTTATATATATATACAACTATTGGGCTTTCGACATCCCTTGGAAAGACGTTAATCGCTTGGCGATTTTATTATCCTGAATGGAAACTGATTGATATTGTCTTATCAGGAACCATTTGTCTTTTCTGTTTCATTGCGTTGTTTCAAATATTTACCGTAAAATTAATTTTATGGGCATAATTGGGTCTGGCCTATGCAATTTCTATAGTAAACTGGATTTTTGAAGAAAATAAAAATTATTAGAATACAGTTTGTTTTCTTCTTTATGGATTTTAAATTACTTACGTTTCATAACAATATTGTGAAAAATTCAGAAATTTTGAACAAGGGAACTTGTTGAAAATCTGCCTCAATGTATCTACCCTACCCAATTTCTATATATTTTGCATCCATTTTTACTATGAGAAAAAAAAATGAAAATAGTCATTTTTAATGACATCTGTCATTCTTCGTTGCCATGCGTGGTTTTAGAGAAAGTGGCTTTGACTTCTATTGAAGTTTGTATTTATCCGCACAAAAACGTAGACCATGTGTGTATGTTAGTACGCCACTGAGATATCAACAAAAAGTAGTGCAAAATATGAACTCGCTTTAATACATGTGCGAACAACAAAGGCGCAGATCAGTCTGCGCGTCCGTGCAGACTGATCAGCGCCTTTGTTTTTCGCTGTAGCTTCACATAAGTTTAAATGGAAGGCAAAATGATTTTCTGGAATGTATAAGTTTCTCATAGAATCTGTCATTACAGGGCTATTCAGCCCTTTGATTTCTTTTAAACCATGACTAGAATAAAACGTTCTGTGTATGCATAGTTACGACAAACGGTTTTACATTAAATCATAACAAAAGACTGATAATTTACTTCTTCTGAGTAAAGGCCAGTCAAAACACGACGTTTCGAAAGCTGTTGAAAGGACAATAGTGCATTATTACTGTATAATTCTCAGAAAATGAAAGTAGCAGCTATTTATAATTAACCAATTTACGTTGAGTGGACTCCTCTTCAACTCTTTGGACCGGTCTATTTCCAATAGTAGAGTAGCGCGTTAGTTTTTTTTTTTTTTTTTTTTTTTTTGTTGTTGTTTTTTTATTATCACTAGCCTATGTTTTATAGAAATTCTTATATTTAATGCAAACTGTGTAGACTCTGATCAGACGCCGCGTTCTGCGGCGTCTGATCTGCGTCTTCACTGCTTGCCAATGTCCCCTTTATGAGACGCTAGGTCTAGCCAAAAATTTATACTTCAATGTCACTTTCACTTTCCATAAAATAAGATAAATAAATAAATACAACGTACAAGAAACCCGCTTTAATTTTGCTTTTGACTTACTATATGTCTGGAAACTAGAAGGTAAACAATTCAGATAGAATGGATTCTTCTGCTTATAATTACAGTCCTTTCGACATCCATTGGAAATATGTTTTTTCTCACAATTAAGAAAAAAGTTTGATCTGATTGATCATACCCTATTAGAAACCATTTGTCATTTCTGCTACTGTGGTTTCTTCTTAAATATTGAACCCCTATAAAAAGGCCAAAATTTGGTCTGACACATGCAATTTCTCCTGAGTGCCCATCCTGCAAACGCGGCTCCCTGCCAATAATAGTCGAGTACGATCGACTGCAGTAATAGAAAGAAAACTTCCTTATCAGATAGTGGGGTAAATATAAAGCAAAACAGCGTTTTATAATTTATTATTTTTCGTACGTTGTGTTTACAGAGGATCTTACATGAGTGGTCATTTAATATGAAATTTATGAAACAAGTTCGGGTAATTTCTGTATTTTGCGAGCTTTAGCGAGCAAAATACCGAAATTACCCAACGAGTTTCATAAATTTCATATTAAATGACCACGAATGTAAGATTCTGTTTATCACATGGCCCTTCCGATGACAAAAAAATGCACAAAATATATTTTTAAAGATAACGGCTTTCCATAGCCAAGCGGAACAACTCACTACCAAGGATTCAATAGTACTACGCAACAAAAACAGTTCGCATATTGTTTGATAAGTACCGAAAATAACTAGAAACAAGATAAGTATGCCATTTATTACTTCATTAAACTGAAGGAAATAATGATGATTTTTATTTGAGCTAATAAATATTTCATTTGAATAAATCAGTTCAAAACCAAATATTCCATTGAACAACGTCATTCAGCGAGTCAATACGTCACTGAGAATCAGTAGGGAAATCCCCCACAGTCAGCTGACGTATTTAAAGGTCACTGTCCTTAATCAATATAGTTTTATGCCGTGATTGACACACTCAAGTAAACGACAGATTTCAAAACTATAAAACATTTTAACTGTAATTTGGATTTTAATTTGACACATTTATTGACTATCTGAGTCATGTCATCCTCTAATGTTTTTTAGAGGTGGTGATTTTTTTTTTTTTCATTGACGGTTTGACGATACCGATGTTGAGAGTGCCCCCAAATATGTTGCGGGAAAACATCGAATTTTTACCACCATGAATATTTCTGGTAGTCTTGTTATTCACCTTGTGATTGTTTTGCGTCTACTCCCTCCATTGGTCTGACATTTATCGTTCATCTCAAAATCATCTCAAAACTGAAGGCAGGATCTGTTTCAAAAGTCAAAGTTGTATCGGCGAACGCGGACACCATCTTGGTTGCTATCAATAAGCGGTGTCATACGAATATTAATGAGGGTAATTAGGCTAACCAATGGGAAGCCTTGCAGGTGTTATAGCACGTGTGGTTATATGATTTTTATGACATGGGTTATTTCACTGAATAACGTGACGGTCATGTGATAAATAGTGTTATCGTATGGATTGAGTTTAAAAAAAAAAAAAAGTTCGGTGATCAAAAGACTTGATTTGATTTTCATTTGAATTTTCTGAGAAAAAACATTATATAGTTCGGCCCTAGTAATAATAATTCCTGTTGTTGATCATTTATAGTAGATAAACTTATATTCTCGTTCCAATCGAATGCTTAATGGCTAATTAAATTCTCACGACAAAAAGCAGAGTATGAATGTAGGCGCTATGGACCTTTAAAATTGGATGGGGATAAAACACACATAAAAAAGAAAATCTGTGCGAAACCCGACAAAAATAACCGTTAACGGAAGGATATATTTTGGGTCGATTGTTAACATAGTATACAAACGCCAAAACTTCCTTAAATTACTTGTCCACGCGATTATTATTGACTACTGTAATCAAACCGCGCGTTAGACGAAATCAGGAATCAGTTATTTATAGCCACGCTATTCTTGTCGCTGTGACATCAGAGTGTTGTTGATAGAGGTTTATCTGTAAAACCTGGACTGGGATATTGGTAAACAGTGCACACCCAGTTCAGACATCGCAGAACGCGGCGTCTGATCAGGCTCTGCACTGCTTGCTTAACATTACGCAAATATGCCTATTCAAATATACTTGAGATTTTAGCACCAAAAAATGAACATTTTCAGATAAAAAAAAAAGTCTGATATTTTTCATATTTCTGCTAAAAACATAGATTGTGGGTACTCGTTAGAACAGCCTCGCCGAGGCGGTTCTAACGAGTACCCACAATAAAAAATAATATATACCCCTGTAAATCCAAGTTTTACTATATAAAAGTGGGGTTTAAGGGGGTCAAAACTATACTGAAAGGAAAAAGAAATGCAGGGTAGAGTTTTTTCCTTCTTATTTTAACCATTTTTTACGGTGTTTACTATAGCCATACACTTTTACAGATTGTCATGTGAATGTGAACCGCGGGTATACGAGTCTTTGGTCGATGTGCTATCTACCCAGTGTGTGAAATCATTCAACACCGTGCACTACACAGTGCATTGCACGGACAATACGGAAAGCTAAAATTTCGTGCAAAACAAGCATGTTTAAACCTTCAGCACAAGATTTCCTCACACCATTTGGTACACTTCAACGATACACAACGCTCTACGATTCTTTTACCGATTTTTCTTTTCATTTTTACGCTACTTTGAACTTTTTTTCAATCATGATACGATTGACTGATGTTCAGAGGGGTAGGACAATTGCGTTGCTGATGCAGGGTCAGAGGCAGCAGCAAGTTGCCAGTCATTTTGGGGTTAACATCTCAACAATTGAACGTCTTGTTAGACGTTTAAGGGAGACAGGGCATTTAGCAGACTGACCGCGGTCTCGGCGTCCACGCGTGACGTCGCGACGTCAAGACAGGACAATCCGTCTGGCACATTTGCGGAATCGTCATCTCACTGCTACCGAAACTGCCCTTAATACAGTAGGTACGCATAATCGACAAATTTCTCCGAAGACTGTTGTAAGTCGATTGCGTGAGATTGGTCTTCGAGCTTGTCGTCCATACGTTGGTCTGCCTCTGACCCAGGCACGTAGGTTGCGTCGTATGGCGTGGTTGACGGCGCATGCGCCCAGGCTATTTCCGATGAGGCAGTGGAGACGAGTTCTTTTTACGGACGAGTCTAGGTTCACTCTCTATCGCGCAGATGGTCGACGTCGTGTGTACCGACGTCGCGGAGAACGCTTTGCCGGCGCCTGTGTTGTCGAACGGGATCGGTTTGGGGGTGGCTCCGTTATGGTCTGTGGAGGCATTGCTCACGGGATAAAATCACAGTTGATTATTGTTGCGGGCAAAATGACCGCAGTAAGGTATAGGGATGAGATCTTGCGTCCTGTTGCAGTCCCGCTTGTGCAACAACGTAATCTGATTCTGCAGCAGGACAATGCCCGACCACATGTTGCCCGAGTTTGTCAGGATTTCCTGGCAAACAATAACATCGCACCACTAGCATGGCCACCGTACAGTCCAGATTTGACCCCAATAGAGCACATGTGGGATGAGCTGGACAGAAGGGTTAGGAAGCGCCGAAATCCCCCCGCAACTCTCGCACAGCTAAGGAATGCGTTGATCGATGAATGGAATAACATCCCGATGCGAACTGTCAATGCTTTGGTTAACTCTATCCAAAGGAGAATATAGGGCAGCAACGGCATCAAGACGGGGGCACACCCGATATTGATTTTCAGTTTGATTTTGATTTCAAGATTTGGAGGGTAGCTACCAATGAACTTCAATAACTCGAGACTTGTTAATCACAAACCAATGAAATTTGGAACTTTTGTTCCATACATGTACCGTTTTGTAATCATAGTAAAATATTTAACAAAACTTTTTCAAACTTGAATGAAATTTAGGAATAAAATTTACCCTGCGTTTCTTTTTCCTTTCAGTATATATAAGCGTGTTTTCGTGACGAAATACAGAACGTTAAGGGTTAAATGAAACAGTCTTGGGTACCCGTTCGGGACCATTTTCCCAGCCTACACTCGGAGACAATCGATCCATCAGTGCGGTCAGTACTTTGATTCTTTTAAAGAACATGTAGCCAGTGTTCACTCATATAGATCACAATGTTACCTTGTCTGGTGACCTCAGACTTCTGGTTCCCAACTGCATTACGTCAAATAGAAAATTGTAACCGGATGTCTCAGTCCAGCTGGCATTCTTTATAAATCTATAGCGGGCCGTTATCGGCCCGTCAGCTACCCTGACGGGCCGATAACGGCCCGCTATAGATTTATGTAGAATACTTAGTGGGAGGTCATCGGACAAGGTTATATTTTTACTTATAGTAACAACGCTAACTGTTTTAATTCCCTTATTAAAACTGTTGTCTCCGTTCACTCGTTTTCATGGCCAGAGAATTTACCCAGCGGGCTCGCAATGTTAAAACAACGTCGATGCAACGTCATGCATCAACGTCCATTGGCCTTCTTTCTTATACATAGGTATCATAAACTTCTAAACAGTCCAAAACTTTTTGTCAATTTTCTTAAGCGTTGATTTGAAAAAAAAAAAAAAAAAAAAAAAAAAAAAAAAACATTTTAATAATAATGATAATTTGAAAAACTTTTTGATAATAATAATAATGTCACTTTCCCGGGGAAATGTGCAGCGTGGAGATTTAACGTCGAATTCCATTTTGAAACGTCCGTGTGGCTGAGCGGTTCGCGCTCCTGACTTGGGTCACGGGATCGAATCTCGCTACAGGTAGAGCTCAGCTTATGACGGAGTGGCGCTTCGTTGCATAGAGCCTTTCATCATCGCCCCTGTGTCATCTCGATATGACTCAAATGCTGTTGAAAGAGGCTGAACCATTACCACTGTGTGAGCAAATTCAGCAGACGACAAACTGATATGTTCTTGTTTTTCCCAGGAGACAGGATTTGACAGTTCATGCAAATTGCCTCTCAGGAGGAGACAGTTTGCATGAACTGTCAAACCTGTTTCCTGAGAAAAATAAGTTTTCCCAAATTGTATCTAAGGAGACAATTTGGAACTGTCAAATCCTGTTTCCTGGGAAAAAATAAGTTTTCCCAGAAACAGGATTTCATATTTCATGCCAAATTGTATCTAAGGAGACAATTTGGAACTGTCAAATCCTGTTTCCTTAGAGACATTTGTATGTCAAATCCTGCTTCCTGGGAAAAATAAGAAAAATATTTCAAAATATCGTCTGCTGAAATTTTACCCAGACTGCTAAGCGTTATAGCCCAAACCATCATCATCATCGAACCCCATTGTCTGAGGATGTAAGATAGAAATGTCACTCATTTTGTCGATTTAAACCGCCTAGTTAAATTTAAGTAGCGATGCGCAATGCAACGTTATTTCTCTTCTAATGAAGTCCTCAAAAGCCGCGGGCTTTCTCTGATATTGATACCAATTAGTAGACGATCCAATTTTCTACGGTGTTAAGGTCACGTGAGGTCACATGACGTTGGCTGGTCAGTTAAAAATCCGGAACGGATACAAAATTTATTACCGAAGATGAGAACTCAATTATTTGGTTCAATGAATGTAATGTGGCTTCAACACTTTTACAAATTACACGACCACTAGTGATTGTGCATTTAACCTTTCCCACTCTCTGGGCTAATTCAGCAGACGACATTTTAAATTATTTTTTTTAATTTCCCAGAATATAGGTTTGACATTTCTTGCAAATTGTCTTTAGGAGACAATTTGCAAAGAATGTCAAACTCTATTTTTTGGGAAAAATAAGAAAAAATATTTCAAAATGTTGTTCGCAGAACTTTTTACCCAGCACGTCTTTAGTTTAAGATAAATAGTATCTTATTAGATATAAAACTAATAATTAGATACTAACGACAGCGGATGTATAAATGAGTGGGACCAGACTTTAAATTAAGGGATTAAAATGTTGGCCTGTGTGTGTGGTCAAGGTGTCTAGTGACACTTCGATCATTACTGTAAGTGCCAAGTCTTCAATCCTGGTCAATACGAACGGCTATCGGTCAGTTTTACGACTTATTAATTAAAAGCATCCTTTAATAAGGATAATAAGAATGTTAATTTTTCGAATGTTCAAATGTTAATTTTCCAACAGCTCAAGTGTCGCCTTTCCAGGGGCGGATTCAGAGAGGGTTCGGGTAGTGGTGGTGGTGGGTGGGTGGGGGGGGGGGGGGTGGGCGTGGGAGGTGGGGGGTGGTTGGAGTTGCCTTCGACTCATAATTTCATTTTCATAGGAAATTTTGGATAGATTTGATAAATTTTGGAAACCATATTTTACCCTGGATATTCGCACAACACTTTACATTTTTCTTCTAAAATTTCAATCATTCCATTCTGCTGTGTGTGAATGTGTCTAGAATTGCTTGATGAGTGGCAAACAGTGTAGACCCTGATCAGACGCCGCATTTGCGGCGTCTGATCTGGGTCTTCGCTGTTTGCTCAGGCCTGTTTGTCCGAATACGTAGTGAATGTACGGTAATTTGATTAAATCGACCGCGCACCTCTCAGAGTCCCCTATTACATAATCATGGATTTGCCCCTCCCTTCATTTTATTTTTTATTTTATTTTATTTTTTATGTCCCCGGTAGCGATAGCGGGGACATTGTTTTTTGCCCTGTCAGTTTGTAGGTTGATTTGTTGGTTGGACAACTTTAACACTGGTCATAACTTTTGAACCGTTTGAGATAGAGCCTTTATATTTGGCATGTATGTTCCTTGTGACAAGGGCTTCCCACTCATACAAAAAAAAAAATGACCTCTGACCTTGACCTGTGACCTACTTCAAAGAAAATAATACGAGTAACATTGGTCATAACTTTTGAACCGTTTCAGATAGAGCCTTCATATATGGCGTGTAAGTTCCTTGTGACAAGGGCTTCCCACTCATACCAAAAAAAAAATTGACCTGTGACCTTGACCTTGACCTGTGACCTACTTTAGAGAAAAAAACTGACCTTGGCCAGGGAACATGTTCGTGTTTCACAAACACATCTTTTTTTTAGATTCCTTTTTTTTTTTTTTTTTATCCTATAAAGCGTTGTGACACGGAAAATCTTAAAAAAAAAAACTACCTGTCGTGACTTGTTGACCATTGAGTGAAACCTACAGGTTAAATTCCTTTGGCTGATTTGCGCGCTAGTGCGTGCGTGCGTGCGTGTGTGTGTTTGTGAGGGGGGAGGAGCGGAGACGTTTGCTGCACCCTACGTTCCTTTTTATCTTAAAAACTGCAGTCTATAATTTGAGTGCAACAAATTTTAATGACACTTGCGGTCAGTATTTCATTTAAAACTTTTAAAAGTTTTAGAGTAGTTTTATAATATGGTCTATTTAGCATGCTGTCTGTGATTTACATTATTTTTAAACACCCCACTTATAGCATAATAGCGATTATTAGTTCTGTGTTGCCGGCCTCGGTGGCTCAGTTGGATGCGCGTTCGACTGATGATAGGAGGTTGCGGGTTCGACCCCCGCCAGGTCGACAACATTCTTTCGAGGAGATTTGATCATGAAATATTTTATACGGTCATTCTCTCCTTTCCGCTGATTCAAGAAGGGCAGTGGTCCGTTTCTGGCGAAAGAATGTGCACAATACTGGTTACCCGCTTAGAGGACTAACCCTGCCCAGTAAACGTGTGGTTAGGTAAACTGACCGCGCTCGACATGACCCCATTGGGTTGACTGGGCCGTAAAACCTCAACACAAACAAACAAACAAAGTTACCTGTGACTAAATATTTTACTTTCTTATAATCCTGTTTGATAATCCACTAAAGTAAAACCAAAATAATATCATGACAATAAAAGCTGGTAATAATAATAATAATAATAATATCATGGCTATAAAGGCTGGTCACTAGTGACCAGCCTTTATAGTCATGATATTATTTTGGTTTTGCTTTAGTGGATTATCAAACAGGATTATATAGGAAAAAATATTTAGTCACTGGATACTGGAGCCAGTCTGCTGGATGGATACACTGTCAAAATTGTTTTACCTCCCTTTTAATAAGGGATCTTCTCTAAAAAAGATAAGAATTTGCTCCCATTGGTAGTAAATTCTTCTCTTTTAGAGCAGATCCTCGTTCAAGGAAGCCGAAATTATTTATTTATTTATTTATTTATTTATTACTATTATTATTTATTTATTTATTTATTTTTCTGAAAAGGGTTCTACTCTGAAAATGAAGAGACTTTGCTCGCTTTGGGATTAAATTATTTCCTTTTAGAATAGGTCTTTTCAAAGGGGAGAAAATATTTTCCTTTTTAGAGTAGACTCCTTTATACACCGACACACGATAGTGGCTGGGTATTCTGGGTTCATGTTGGACGTCCGTGTCTCTGTCTGTCCGTCCGTCCGCTAGTCGTCCGTCCGTCCGTATTTCGTTTCCGGATGATAAATTGAGTAAATACCAATGGATTTTCACCAAACTTGGTATGTGCACTGATATAGTGTAGATCTAGTTTGGGATTGCTAATTGGCAAATTTCGTCAAATTTTTACGAAGTTATCTGCCCGAGACACGCCCATATTTTCTGGACGATAACTTGAGTAAATGTCAAGGAATTTTAACCAAAATTGGTACATATATTGATATTAAGTAGCTCTTGTTTTTGATTGCTAATGGGCAAATTTCGTCAATTTTTGGCAGGGTTATCTGTCGCGATACGAAAATAGTGGGGTATTATCGTTTTACGTTTTTATTTTAATGGGATTTGGTGTGCAGGAAAAAAACAGGATGTCACAAAAGTTGTCTCCCTTGTACAAAATAGCGGAAAATCTACCGATTTTATCAAATCCCCTTAAATATAAAGGATGTTTTACTGATGTCGAAGAAAATCACAAACATAAACATTGTAGTGAGACGGTGGCGCGCATAAACATGACAAAATACCAACATATAGCATGCCGGATAAAACTTCCAGCAGACGACATTTTAAGATATTTTTTTCTTACTTTTTACCAGAAAACAAGTTTTGACTTTTCATGTAAATTGTCTCCAAGTGGGAGACAATTTACATGAAATCTATAACCCTGTTTTCTGGTAAAAATAATAAAAATATCCTCAAATTGTCGTCTGCTGAATTTGCCCAGAGAGTTGTAAAAGCTAATATAGCTATTAGATGATATGTATATGCATGAGTTCAAAAAAAAAATAACAAAACAAACAATCTTATTTAGAAAATATTGTTGCTGATTGACACACGAATATAACTATTGTTTAACTGTGACGTGTCAACACGAAAAAGTGTCTATTGCTACAGGTATGGGTGTTAACGTTTAGCATGCTTGGTAAAAAGAAAAATCAGCAGACGACATTTTGAAATATATTTTCTTATTCTTTTCTTCAGAAAATGGGATTTTACATTTCCTGCAAATTATCTCATAAAGGGGACAATGTGCATGAAATTTCAAATCCCGTTTTAGCCTGCTAGGTACAGCTAGGTAAAATTTCGAGCAGACATCATTTTGAAATATTTTCTTATTATTTCTTTTTTGTCCAGAAAATTTTCTGGTAAAAAAATCAGAAAAATACCATTAATTTGTCGTCTGCTGTTTTTGCCAAGAGTGTGGAGAAGGTTAACATATCCTGCTGGAAATTTATCAGCAGCGTATTTTTACCCTTAATATTGGGATGAAATGTGCCCAAACAACCTGTAGATCTGGTCAGACTGCTCCTTTTGGAAGAACAGTTCAGACAATGTATCATCTGTCAGCACGTTTTGGCTTCATCATCAGGGCCGCGCCGTGCGGAAACCTGTCTTCGGGCATGTGCGGACAGCGAATGCCCAGATCAGACTGCGCATCTGCGCAGTCTGATCAGGGCCTTCACTGTCCGCTAACAGAATCATTGGATACTACAAAATGTATGAATGGAGAGAAAAAGCCCGGATGGTATTTTGGGCATGCGCAGGATTATCTAATTATGCGCATATTGCGCATGTTTGAAGGCACTTTTTTCTCTTGACGCAGACCATCTAGTAGTTTAACGGTCGTGTTCAATTTTAGAATAAGTGTGGTGAGGATTTAATTGTGTTCAACTAGTTGGGAAGTTTAAGGTATTGGGAGACGTTGTATTGGGACATCAAGAGCTGAAACTGACGCTGAATAAATTAAGATGCCACGCCCATTTCTAATATTCAGCCAATCAGATTATTTGATCCAGGTTGTTGATATAAATTCACATCCTTATGACAAACAATGCAGATCCAGATCAGTTGGCTTCTGAAGAAGCTAACTGATCTGGATCTACACTGTTTGCAAAGGCAGGGCATATCAGGGTTCAGCAAGACCAGGGTTAAAATAAAATACACCATTCATTTAAGTAAGATTTTTGCACTGCCTGGATGCAAATTAGTTTTCCCAGGAAATAGATTTGAGGTTTCATACAGACTATTTAAACAATTTGCATGGACTTGCAACTCCTATTTTCTAATAAAAAATTAATAAACTGTTAAGAAAAAAGGTTGGTATACAAGTTAATGTGGTAACTTGTCTAATATAAGCATAATTTTTAAGTATTTACAGAATTTAATTGCAGTTAAGGTCCATCTTCTATAACCTATAGAACCGTAAAACAAACCACACTGAAGTGTCTTGTCGATAAAATGCAACCGAAATTACTTTCAACAGTTACTTAAATAATAATGAAATAATAATAATAATAATGATAATAGTTATTATTATCATATATATATATATATATATATATATATATATATATATATATATATATATATATATATATATATATATATATATATATATATATATATATATATATATATATATATTGTTGTTGTTGCATATATATCTGTTATTATTATTATTATTAGTATTGGTAGTAGTAGTAGTAGTAGTAGTAGTAGTAGTATTTCAGTAATAATTAAAAGGTTTTTATTCCGAAAAGAAAATATAAGAAGTATTATATTACATGATTCTGGTAATACCTATATCGTTTTATACATTTATTAGAAATTATGTTTAGATTATTATTATAATCATTTTTTCAGCAATAATAAAAAGTTTTTTTTGTTCAAAAAAGAAAATAAAAGACTGAATATTACATGGTAATGCATATCTTTTTTGTACGTTTATATTAATAGTAATAAATACTTTCAATGTCTCTGGAACGTATGATCAACTGCAGCAGGCAACATTCCAAACAATAAATTTTATTTAGTTTTCAGAGAAAGCTCGATATTTCATGCCTAGCAGTCGAGATCGCCAAACCTTAATTTCCCTCGAAAACAAAATAATTAAATATTTGAGGAAAAAAAAAAAAGTCTGCTACAGTTTTGAATAACGCTTGAAGGGTCAACTCATTTACTGTCCTCTAAAATACCTGTATTCATACGCCATCATTTTTTCATTACAATTTTTTTTTTAATTTCGTAGTTTTTTATCGTTATTTTTGCAGCCAGCCCTTATCATTAACAAATGAATTCCGCCTGATCTTTTTTATTTCTCTAATTAACATGTGATTTCATATAAGATCGCATGTGCGCCCAGCGATGACTCAGATCAGCCTGCGCATCCGCGCAGGCTGATCATGAGTCTTCGCTGTCCGCTTAGAGGCGCTTGGGATTTTAAGTTACCCACATCGTGCGAACGCGCAGGCTCCTCTTTTGCTTTGTAGGATATGTTGCGACCCGGCTCAAATGTTAACTGAATAACGGTTCTCTTACACCTTGCAGTATCACAAACACTGGCACCCTCTGGGCTGTCAAACAAAATGACAAGCTTTTGTGATTTTTGTTGGCTAAAGTTTTCAGCGAGACTCGCTCGATTTCATCGCATATTGCCGCGAAGTTAAATCCCTCTGCGTGTTGGCGATCTTAAACTCCTGTGAAATTGACATAAAACCGTGTTCTTTCGTTTCAGAGGGATTATTTGCGGTTACGATGGTTAGCTCCGCCCACTTAAAGCACGCGAGTGAATTGACTGATTCGATTTGTAGAAGCTCGCATAAAACACATCAGCAAATATAGCGAAAAATGATCCAATCACCTCTAATTGGCTGTCGTGTGTCATGTGACATCCCGCGGCGCTGATTTCCATAATATTTGTCCGAATGAATATAATACGCATGGAAAATGAATATCAGACTTATAAGTGTGTTTTTCATCGAATGTTTGAATTTTATAAACGTTTTCATATGAATTTCTACCTGACATTATTACTTTCAATTAGCTAATTAAATTTGTGGACAAATAAATATTATTATTCATGACAAGGAGTTGAAAGTAAAACAAAGCATAACAACTAAAATCGGAAACAAGATATACAGAAAACATTTAAAAAAATAGCATTTTTGATTAAAGAAAAACATTAAGAAGAAGAAGAAATAAAAACAAAACCAACTTGTAAATTAAAAGTGGTCAAGCTGTGAGAACTAAAATGGCGCAAATATTTGTTACTATTTATTTGGATTAAACAAATAATATTTAATAATATTTCCTGAAGTTTATTCAAGTAACAAAACATTTATGATGTTTCAAAACGTCATGTCACCGTCACAGATGTACCAAAGTTTGTTTCGGACACTTCCGTTGGTGCCGCAGCCGGTAGCCTCGACGTCGACGTCATTCTTGGTGGAGAATTTAATTCGTGAGGGACATCCTGCTCTAATATCCCGACAGGGAACGACATTGCCGACGGTCGTGTCGGCAGGACTAACAGGCGTCGATCCTAGTGCTATGTCAATGCTCGGACGTTCAGTGGAACAGGTTGTACCTGTGACGTCAGGAAATGGCGTCAGTGACGTTACGCCGTATTTAAAGTTTGGCGTCAGTGCTATTTTAGGAAACGATTCAGACAGTAAACCTAGTAAGTATTCTGGTGTTGGTTGCTGGGTGAAAAATAACCGTATCATTACGAAAACATGCCTATATAATTTTGACCCCCTTAAACCCCACTTTTATATAGTAAAACCGGGGTTTACAGGGGTAAGCAGAAATATGAAAAATATCAGAATTTTTCATCTGAAATTTTCATGTTTTGGTGGTAAAATTTTCAGTATATTTGAATAGGTATGTTTTCATAATGTTTCCAATAAGCGACTGCGTTTGCGCAGACTGGCCTGCGCATACATTGTGCGCACAAAAGAAAAGATTTTTTTTTTTTTTTTGTAGAATCTGCAAAGTATCAAAGGAATTGCAACATGGAATCTTATACTGCTGATGTGGGCTAAGCGAAGACTCGAATCAGACTGCGCATATGCGCGCAGTCTGATCCGAGTGTTCGCCGGGCGCTCTGTGGATGGCCAATGATCCAGTGATTCTACATATTGACAGCGAAGACTCGGATCATACTGCACGGATGCGCAGGATGATCTGAGTTTTCGCTGTTCGCTCATGGCATAATATACACTTTAAGTTATTGCGCAATTAAGAATTCATAAACTATGGAAACACCATGGCGACAGGAATCCTGTGCAATATTAGTGAGATATTGAATACCTAGATCGGTTTGCGCATGCAAACTGTTTAATTAAGGCTTCGGTTGTCCACTTGCAAAATCAACGTTAAGCGTTGTCCGAGTCTTCTCTGACGTTTAAGTGGCTTTTTTTTTATTTTGAGATTTACCACTTTCAGTTTTCTGGTGCAAAGTAGATGACATCACGTTAAAAAGTCTATGTAATTTGTATTCCTCCAAAATACACAGTGAAAACGGGGTGTGTGCATTGGTATACATTAGGCAAATTTGCAAAATTTTGCAGTTTTAAAGCTATCTTTTCCAATGAGTATGTGCGGAGCCGGGTCCAGGATTATTTAAGTGAGACTTTAAAATTTCTGGGGTGGGTGGTGGTGGTGATGGTGGAGCGGGCAGGGTGTGTGTGTGTTGCGGGGGGGGGGGGGGAGGGGTGGAGAGAAGGGGCGTGGGGTGCCGAACTGATAAAATTACTATACTTGCCATCACGAAAACATGCCTATGTAATTTTGACCCCCTTAAACCCCACTTTTATCTTGTAAAACTGGGGTTTACAGGGGTATAAAATGTTTTACTTATTTCTACTCAAAAACATAGATTGTGTACTCGTTAGAACCGCCTCGCCTAAGCACGTTCACAGATAGTAAAATGAACTTGCTGAAATTGTAGAAGTATAAGGTAAAGAGTTAGGTGAGCGAATATTTATGTGAGTAAATACGGCATCAAAAAAATTATCAAATTCAAAATTTCTGAAAATAAAATTTTGAGTCAAACAGGGGTTCAGTCAACAGGGGTTCGACTGAACCCCAAACCCTTCTGGATCCACCCTTGACGTGTGTGTTTTTAACTTCTAGCGTTTTTACTGCACGAACCTGTCATATAGTTTGCATAATAACAAAGACATTCCCCGTATTATAAAGTGAAATTTCATGATTTTTGCAAAAACTTAGATAAGAGGGGAATCAAGATGGGTATTTTTCTGAATTCTTCACAGAAACAGGGACGCTTCTAACATACATCTTTGTGGAGAAATCGGGAATATATTTATTTTAACCATCTGCATGTAAGCTTTGGTATTTTCTCTATATAATATGACAATTGATGCAGGTTTTGTTTATTAAGCTCATTTAGCTAAATTAATGCAGTAAAAATGTTGCTACATGTAGAAGTAATGAACAAATTGAAAAAGCTGGTTTAAAAATAGCTCGGACCTAATAATACCGTGTATATTGGTCTAAGAAAATAGCAAACGTTCTGAAAATCCGCCTGATATATATTTATAAAGTAGATCCCTACACCTCCCGGTTTTCACTATATATTATTGAAGAACACAAGGGCACACATTATATAGACTTGTTAATACAATTTGTATCTTGTTGCCTTTGCCTATTAACCCATTTAAGCATAACGTCCCCTAAAAGGGACAATGACAAACAGTGTAGACCCAGATCAGACGCAGCAAAACGCGGCATCTGATTAGAGTCTACACTGTTTGCATTAAGTTCAGAAATTCCTACAAAAGATGGTAATGATAAAAACTAAACAGACACACCTATATTATCACATGGATGGCAAATTTCAGATTTTTAAGCATTATGCACGCTTTAAAAATGTTTCAGACAGAGGTGTTCCTGCAAGTGGTGTAGGGTGTTTCTTTTTTTTTTTCTTTTTTTTTTCTTTTCATTTCACTAAAGTCTTATCTCATCCCTGTATATAGGAAATGAAACTGTCCAAAAAGTTGAGGTAGAAGAACCCACTCGGCATGAATGGGTTAACCCATTAAAGACAGGATAAACTCTCCCACGCTATATATTGGAAGAGTCCATTTTCAATTTTGTTATGTCAGGCTATATGATATAGATATTCCTAAAGAAAAATGGTTGAACTATTTGCAAACAGTGGAGACCCTGATCAGACGCCGCGTTTTGCGGTGTCTGATCGTGATCTGCACGGTTTGCCAGTTACCCGTTTAGGGGTCTCCAGTCTTCAATGGGTTATAGGAAACAGACATTTTAAAATACTTTTCGCGGAGCATAAGATTTGATGTTTCATAGAAATTATTTTATTAGGAGACAGAAGACAATTCGCATGTAATGTCGATCTGTTAGGAGGGAGTGGGAAGGGGCGGTGGGGGTGTGGGGTGAGTGGAAGGAGAAAACTATCACTTTTTCATCTGCAGATTCTCGCGGATATTGCTAATGGTTAAGAAAGATTCCTTTTTTTGGGGGGTGGGGGAGGGGGGGGGGGCTTCTTGCGGTCTCAGTACTGATTATGTTAGTAGCAGCTTATATTGTCGTCTGCATCATCTGACATGTGACATCACGGCTATATCTGGTACTTTTCTATTCCTGCTATTTCTTTAAACCCATATTTGCGTCGAGTGGACTCTTCTACCACAACTCTTTGGACCGGTCTATTTCCAATAGCAGGGTGTCTGGTTAATTTTTATCCTTGCTATGTTTTATAGAAATTCCTGTAGTTAATGCAAACAATGTAGACCTGATCAGACACCGCGATCTGAGGCGTCTGATCGATGTCTGCACTGTTTGCCAAAACTCGTTTTGGGGGAGACTAAAATGGGTTAATATAAACATATGTTCTGATACATGTATATATTTACATATGTTCATGCATGAAATTAACAACATACGCAATTTGGGTTTAGAAAAAAAATGTCTAAAGGCTTACATTGTATATGAATCTGTTTCTTTATACCCCCACCCCACTCCAACCACTACCTACCAAACTTAGGAGAAGTTGGAGAGGCATATTCCTTTTGGGTCGTTCGTCCATCCGTTAATTCGTCACGCGTATCTTGTAAGCAATATATCTCGAAAAGCATTTCAGCTAGAAACTTGAAATTTGGTATGCTGATCACGGATGACGAGGATATTATCTATTTAACTTTTAAACAACCTCCGAAAACATTTGCCCGAGTTATAGCATTTTGTAGGAACAGGCGTATAGTTGGGTCATACTATTTTACAAACACACATTTCTGGTTTATTTTCATTTTTCCTTTATTTTCTCTTCCATCGTAAGTCTAAATATAATAGCTTGTCACATTTATCACTACTGGAATTTTTCCCCAGAGAGGCTACCGCCCCACCTCTCACTTGTTTTTCATTTTATATTAAAGAATGCTCCTGGGAAGCATTGTCATTACGAAAACACGCCTATTCAAATATACTGAAAATTTTACCACCAAAAAATGAAATTTTTCAGATAAAAAAATTCTGATATTTTTTCATATTTCTGCTCAAAACATTGATTGTGGGTACTCGTTAGAACCGCCTCGGCGAGGCGGTTCTAACGAGTATCCACAATCTATGTTTTTGAGCAGAAATAAGAAAAATAATGTATACCTCTGTAAACCCCAGTTTTATTATATAAAAATGGGGTTTGAGGGGGTCAACATCATATAGGCATGTTTTCGTGATGATTGGGGGACACTGTTCGTCTAAAAATGTCATATTATCATGAAATAACAAAGGACATCTTAAAGAGGAGTATTTAATGATCGATTCTGGGATTATTTTTTCTTATTTCTCCATAACAATGTGTAAGACCACACGTTGTGGGTACTCATTAGATGCTCCTCGACGAGGCGCTTCTAATGAGTACCCCACAACATGTTTTTTAATAAAAAAATATGCTGTAGATACTCATTAGAAGTTCCTCGATTATGCGCTTCTAATGAGTGCTCACAACATATGTTTTTTGTTGTGGTTTTTTTTATCGAGAAATAGAGAAAATGATCCCGGAATTATTGCCAGATACTTCACGTTAACAAGTCATGTGCCGCTGATTCAAGACAGGCAGTTGTCAGTTTCTGATGAAAAAATGTGCACAAGAACTGGCTAACCGCTTAGAGGACTAAGCCTGCCAAGGTAAAAGTGTGGTTAGGTAAATTGACCGCGCTCGACATGACCCTAATGGGTTGACGGGGTCGTAAAACCTCAACACAGTCATCTGACCATATTTTATACCAATCTTGAAAATAAAAATGCATATTGCCATTATATTGTTAGTGAAGAGAATAAAGAAAGCTAGATTTGCACAGTGCTTTTCATCTTCAGAACCAAATACAGAAGGCTCTCGTTATCTCAAACTCCAAGGGACCATAATTTTCAGTTTGAGATAACAGTAGTTGAGATAACAAGAGACGAAATACAAAGAAAATATTAAGTAAAACTAAACCAACATTATAAAAAGTCTAGTTTGTCTTAAGAAGTCCGTGCTTGAGATAGCGAGAGTCAAGTGTATTCTAACAAATATCCAAAACATATGTTCTGTGAGGAAATAAGAACAAAACAAGACAAATCTATCTGCTCATTAAGTATTCTGTACAACAGCAAATTCGTTTTAATGGCAACGTCTATGGGAACAAATGCTGTCATTGTAACGAGGGTTCACTGTATTGCAATTTATATTGAGGAATAAGTTTCAAGTTTATTCAGTTAATCCAAAGACGTATAAAATTGTATTATTTACGTCCTTGGTTAATCCCAGGTTTACATTAGTTAACAACAAGAGAATATACAAATAACATAAACTGGATGGTTATGGCGGAAACAGTGCTCGACAAAAAATTAACAGAAGAATGGACAAATCATTACAAATGTAAACAAATACTTTATGAACTTCAAACAAAAATAATAGTCAGCTCAGCAATTTGTAAATAAGTCCTCATTGGGGAGGGGAGCGGGTAGTGTATATTTACATGCACATTTCACACCCTAGATCAAGGTATTATTTTCAGTCTTCCTTTCGTTTGCTGTTTAGTGGTGTTGCATTTCTTTTTGGGGCCAGTATATCTTTACGCTTAATCTTTACCCCTCCCTGGGCTTATTCAGCAGACAACAAATTGTTGATATTTTTTCTTATTTTCCCCAGAAAACAAGATCTGACATTTCATAAAATGCAAAATTCTGTTTCCTTGGAAAAACGAGAAAAATATTCTAATATGTCGTCTGCTTTAAATTTTACCCAGAGTGCTAAGCGTTGACATAATTTCTTGCAGGTCCAACCAGATCGTATTTAACCGGTTCTTCCTCGTTGTCTTCAACATCTGTGCCGTGTTCTAAAACATGTAGCCCTAGCCTCGGCTGCGCCTCGTGTATACCTCGACAGACGTCCGTTTACGATAATCCCTTCAATGGAATGTTCAGGCACCCATACTTTGCAGGTAGGTGGATTTTACCGTGTATTTTAAGGGTGGGGATGGGGTGAGGGAGATGCAAGTTCAGCATTACGAAAACAAGCCTATTCAAATATACTGAAAATTTCACCACCAAAAAATGAAAATTTTCAGATAAAAAATTCTAATATTTTTCATATTTCTGCTCAAAACATAGATTGAGGGTATTCGTTAGAACCGCCTCATCGAGGCGGTTCTAACGAGTACCCTCAATCTATGTTTTTGAGCAGAAATAAGAAAAATAATGTATACCCCCTGTAAGCCCCAGTTTTACTTTATAAAAGTGGGGTTTAAGGGGGTCAAAATTATATAGGTATGTTTTCATGATGGGATGGAGGCAACTCAGAACAGTCAAAATAGATTTTTCCCCTTCAGAAATGAGGTCTTCTCTAAAAGGAAAGAATTTGCTCTCTTTGGGAATAAAGTAATTAATAAAAATAATAATAATAATAAAATGTTCCTTCACATGCACCAGGTCCACCGAAACAACAACAACAACAACAACAACAAATATAAATGAGACGGTATCCAGTTTGTTTCAATTCATATGAAAATGGACGGATTAACATAATCGTTAACACTTCATTTCGCCCCACCCTGACCAAAAATAGGTTATTTTTTTTTTAATTCTATTTATAAAATATTCATTTTCAGTTGAAACCCCATGATAAATTCCAGACGCGTGGTCATTTGAAATTGAACAGGTGCGAAACATTGATTAATATGAAAATGATTGTCAAAATTGACCTGATTTGAAAATCACCATTCATTTCACAACACAAAAACACGACCTTGAAAAAAATGACATCTGGAATTATGCGGACAGCGAAGGCCCAGATCAGTCTGCGCGTTCGCGCAGACTGATCCGGGTCTTCACTGTCCGCTTTTAGAATCCTTTGATACAGAGGAATATATCGAATAAAAGCGAATACCCTGACCAGACTACTTAGATGCACAGCTCGGGCTTGGCCTTCCTTGTATCATGTGTCAACCCATTTTATCGTGGAACGACCCCATATAATGTCAATGAACCTAAATATCCCTTTAAAATTTGTCATATTCATAGAAATGGTCAGGTGGGTCCAGGGAAGATAGTATTTACCCCGAAAAAGAATAAGGGGAAACAAATGAATTCTCACCTTGAGAAGGGATTCCTGGTCACAGCTCCCATTTTTTTCTTTTTATACTAAAACTAGACAACTTCATTTTGCATAGTTGTCTGCCTTTGCAAAATTACAGGTTTAGAGACCGGTTTAAACTTTGTTGTTGTTTTTTTGTTGTTGTTGTTGTTTTTTTGTTTTTTTTTGTGTGTTTTTTTTTTTTTCGTGTTTGCTAATGGCAGTTTAATGAGGCTAGTCTAATACATTACTTTTATTAGTGACCATCCGGAATAGAGCTCCTCCGCTCTATCATCGATGTCCCTCCCTAAAGTCCCAATATGTCATTTCCATCTTGTCCAATTAGACTACTGTGCGTCAATTTTAATATAAATATCGCGAAATCTACACGTATTTATGAGTTTTAGTGTCGTAAAAAAATGCCGTAAACCTGTACTATTATATGTGTCTTACGACAAATATTTAAAAGTGCCCCAGAACCAACAATAAAATATTGCTAAATGGAAATGATTAAATTTGACAGTTTTTATGATAATATGTTAATTGGGTACATGATATAACTCTGTATTAACCCTTAAAGTGCCAATCACAACTATTGTCGTCTGCTTTGTCTTCTGCCGGTTACTTTAAAAGTTATTTCTGCAAACAGTGTGGACCCAGAGCACTGCTCCTAAAGGAGCAGTCTGATCTGGGTCCACACTGTTTGCCTGTATGCAAAACTAGATTTGAAAAAGTTTGCAAGAATATTCAGCAGACGACAAAAACAGACATTTTCAGATGCAGATTTTCTTGGCGTTTTAAGGGTTAAATATTTTATGGTGTACGAAGCGCATCGCTGCAAGTTTCGCCATAGTCTCTTCATGTGGTAAAATTTACATTAAATTTTAATTTAATTGGGTCACATTTTATCCTTATTTCTTTTATTCGTAATAAAAACTGGTAAGTTTAACAGGGGCGAAACATTCTTCAAATAGAAAGTAAATGGGCTTTGTGAAAGTAAATTAATAATTTCTATAAATTAATAATAAATTTTATGATGCATTTCCATTTACACTTCCAGAAATCACTGTCATGAATTTCTTAATGATTTCTTACTTCTTTGATTCCCCCATTTTACTGCGTGAAATTTCAATGGCTCGAACACTTTTGGGACCATGGAAATCTGTTCTAGATATCGGTAGTTCGAGCCACTGAGGGTTAATCCTAGTGCAAATGGGAACAATATAGGGATGTCTTTTCGATCTTTTATAAAATAATAGTATGTTGAGTGTACTTATGGGAATCGCCTCGACGATAAAATAAGATAATTTCCCTAAAACAAACCTAAATATTTGTTTCTTGAGCTATCGGAAAAATTTCCTTTGGACTAAACAACGAGTTCGAATCAGCTACGGCAAACGAGTCACTGGCGTTCGAGTCATTGAAATTTTTCTATATAAAGTGGTGAAACGCGGTGTTTGCTTGAATTCTGAATAAGTGGAGCCTTTCTTCCTATGATTTGGCTTAAAAAAATATTACTTTTGGAAACTTTTTTTAAACTGCCAAACGATAAAAAGGCAGAGTCTAACTGAGCAAGCACATTAGAGAGGTTCCAAAGTTGAAAGCTTAATTCTTAACCTGCTTCCTGTAAATTAAAACAGACATTTATGTTTTTTCTCATTTTCCACAGGAAATAAAACTTGACATTGGAATGAAAGTCAAGTCTTATTTTGTGTTTTGTAAAAAAAAAAAAAAAAAAAAAAAAAAAAAATTCAATAACTTTAATTTTGATCTGATGCCTTAGCCGACAAAATGCGAAAGCTTAACATGTATGTTGACATTAACATTTGCCATGCTGAATAAATTAAGATGCCACGCCCACTTCTAATTCTCAGCCAATCAGATTGATTGATCCAGATTGTTGATACAAATTCACATACTTATTATGACAAACAGTGTAGATCCAGCTCAGTTGGCTTCTGTAGAATGAAATGGTTACCGGCGTGCGGCAACTTTGACCAGAATTCGGTTACCAGAATTTTTCGGAACCCTTTCCCCTTGTGAGTTTATGAAATGGACTTTTCCTTCACTGAATTTGATCGGGTCCATTTTTCGAAAATTTGTCGGTCAAAAATCAAAACCGAATGGCAAACAGCGTAGATCCTGATGAGACGGTTCATTGTGAGTCGTCTCATCAGGGTCTGCATTGTTTGAACAGGGATCTGGTTGTCTCCGCGGCTGAAAGGGTAAAACCACGGATTTCCCCAAAACGTGGTATCAATATCAAATAATTACATAAGTATCTTCATGATTTTCTTTGATCTCGCCTTAGTCCTTTGATGTAGACCGAAACCGTCTTGTTTTCAAATATTACCTGTTGGATTTATAGCGGCATTCTCAGGTAGACGCTATTTAAAGATGCAAAGCTAAATGACGCTACAAGGTAGGAAAATATTTACGTAATAAATATTTATAATATTGCATTATTTACATAATGACTATGCAATAACAACATACATGTATATACAACGCATATTGGTAAATTTTCAGCCTTTTTACTTTACAAGGCAGATAACTTTCTGATATCATTTTTTGGTTTCCTGTATATTTCCCCCCCCCCCCTCCCCCTCCACCTCACCCCGTCCCCACCCTTCTAAGTACAGATTCCTTTTTTTTTTAGAGTAGACCCTTTTTAAGAAGGGATGCAAAGCATCACGAAAACATGCCTATATAATTCTGACCCCCTTAAACCCCACTTTTATATAGGGAAACTGGGGTTTACAGGGGTATACATTATTTTTCTTCTGCTCAAAACATAGATTGTGGGTACTTGTTAGAACCGCCTCATCGAGTGCCCACAATCCATGTTTTGAGCAGAAATGTGAAAAATATCAGAGTTTTTCATCTGAAAATTTTCAGTTTTTGGAGGTGAAATTTTCTATATATTTGAATAGGCGAGGTTTCATAATGTTAAGTTTGAGAAGGGTCGCCATCATTTCTCCTTAACCTTTACCACTCTCTTGGCTAATTCAGAAGACAAATCGGTGATATATTTACGATAAAGCACTCTGGGTAAAAAAAAAAAAAAAAATCAACAGACATTTAAAAATATTATTTTCTTGTTTTTTCCCCGGAAACAGGATTCTGGGAAAAATAAGAAAAAATATTTAAAATGTCGTCTGCTGAGTTATTAATCCTAAGCGTTAAATACCGCTTCACCTGACAAGCCGGGTACCAAATTATAAATGTATTTTGACCATATTTTGTGTGCGATGACCTTTGCACATTTCGAATTTGACTTTTGTTCGCGTGCCCGTATTATTACAAACTAATTTATTTATGTATATTTCCAACTAAAAATAGTGCAATATCACAGGCCCAGAATAAACCCAAAATGGCTATTATGCTTCGATAAATCAAATGAGCAAGAATCTTGGATTTATTTATTCATTTATTTATTTTTTGCGTAAGTTTCTAAAATAAGCTTGTTTAACATGTTTCCAACGAAAACATGTCCGATTTGTAATTATAAGAAATGAATTTATTTATCTATTTATTTTTTGTGGATTTTATGGATGTGTCAATTCCGGCGAATCACTCACAAGCTTAACATAACGTTTTCAAATTTGATGCCTCTGATCTGGGTTTACAGTGTTCAGGCTTGTCTTTCCGAATGCTTAGATAAAATACGGTATGGGTCTACACTGTGCGTTTAGGCTTGTCCCCCGAATGCATTACGAAAACACGCCTATTCAAATATATATTGAAAATTAATCCTCCAAAAATTTAAAATTTTCAGATAAAAAACTGTGATATTTTTCATATTTCTGCTCAAAACATAGATTGTGGGTACTCGTTAGAACCGCCTCGGCGAGGCGTTTCTAACGAGTACCCACAATCCATGTTGAGCAGAAATAAGAAAAATAACTTGTACCCCTGCAAACCCCAGTTTTACTATATAAAAGTGGGGTTTAAGGGGGTCAAAATTATATAGGTATGTTTTCGTGATGGCTTAAATTAAATACGGTACTTCTAGGAAGCGATGTATTGAGACCCCACATACAATTGTTTCTTCACATTACTGCCACGGAGATTCTTTTTTTCGATGACTGAAAACTAGTTCCTTGCAACCATTTGGACTTCATGACGTCACAGTCGCCTTTACACTGGAATTAAGTATCCCAGTCATTGAAATTCTATATAAGTTCTTGTTCAGTCATGATAATAAAGATTTGTGATTCTGAAAGTGTAAATGGATATTACGAAAACATGCCTATTCAAATATACTGAAAATTTTACCTTAAAAAAAAAATGAAAATTTTCAGATAAAAAATTCTGATATTTTTCATATTTCTGCTCAAAACATAGATTGTGGGTACTCGTTAGAACCGCCTCGGCGAGGCGGTTCTAACGAGTACCCACAATCCATGTTTTTGAGCAGCATGACGAAAACATGCCTATTCAAATATATCGAAAATTTCACCACCAAAAACTGAAAGTTTTCAGATAAAAATTCTGATATTTTTCATATTTCTGCTCAAAACTTAGATTGTGGGTACTCGTTAGAACCGCCTCGGCGAGGCGGTTCTAACGAGTACCCACAATCCATGTTTTTGAGCAGAAATAAGAAAAATAATGTATACCCCTGTAAACCCCAGTTTTACTGTATAAAAATGAGGTTTACAGGGGTCAAAATTATATAGGCATGTTTCCGTGATGAAAACGCTGATACTGCAAGTCCAGGAAAATTGTTTTCTTGAAAACAAAACAAAACAAAACAAAACAAAAAATACTACTACTAATAATAATAATGAGCTAGGGCACAACATCACGAAAACATACCTATATATTGACCCCCTTAAACCCCACTTTTATATAGTAAAACTGGGGTTTACAGGGGTAAACATTATTTTTCGTATTATGCTAAAAAACATAGATTATGGTACTCATTGGAACCGCCTCATCGAGGCAGTTCTAACGAGTACCCACAATCTATGTTTTGAGCAGAAATATGAAAAATATCAGAGTTTTTTACCTGAAAAATTGTAGGTTTTTGGTGAAAATTTCTGTATATTTGAATAGGCGTGTTTTCGTAATGGTAAAAGGGCATTGCGAAAACATGCCTATTCAAATATACTGAAAATTGTACCTTCAAAAAAAAAATGAAAATTTTCAGATAAAAAATTCTGATATTTTTCATATTTCTGCTCAAAACATAGATTGTGGGTACTCTTTAGAACCGCCTCTAACGAGTACCCACAATCCATGTTTTTGTGCAGCATTACGAAAACATGCCTATTCAAATATATTAAAAAAAATGAAAATTTTCAGATAAAAAATTCTGATATTTTTCATATTTCTGCTCAAAACATAGATTGTGGGTACTCGTTAGAACCGCCTCAGCGAGGCGGTTCTAACGAATACCCACAATCCATGTTTTTGAGCAGAAATAAGAAATAAGAAAAAATAATGTATACCTCCTGTAAACCCCAGTTTTACTATATAAAAGTGGGGTTTACAGGGGTATGTACAGGCAGTTTAGAGCTAAGATTGGTCTCGTCAGCTATCTTAGAACACACAAATAATAACACATCACACAGTTGATTAGGATTGGTCATTGTCAGTAATGACAGACGAACAAGTCACAGGGGTCAAAATTATATAGGCATGTTTTCGTGATGAAAACGCTGATACTGCAAGTTCGGGAAAATTGTTTTCTTGAAAACAAAACAAAACAAATCAAAACAAAAAAAAAAAAAAAAAAAAAAAATACTACTACTAATAATGATAATGAGCTAGGGCACAACATCACGAAAACATACCTATATAATTTTGACCCCCTTAAACCCCACTTTTATATAGTAAAACTGGGGTTTACAGGGATAAACATTATTTTTCGTATTATGCTCAAAAACATAGATTGTGGTACTCATTGGAACCGCCTCATCGAGGCAGTTCTAACGAGTACCCACAATCTATGTTTTGAGCAGAAATATGAAAAATATCAGAATTTTTTATCGGAAAATTTTCTTTTTTTGGTGGTAAAATTTTCAGTACATTTGAATAGTCATTTTTTCGTAATGACATTTCCTGCCAAGTTTGCATGTGCGCCCAGCGAAGACTCACATCAGTATGTGATCAGTTTTCGAAGGGTACTTTGTAGGTAGCCACGGTAGCGAAGACCATGAACAGCCTATGTGGAACCGCAATCTGATCCGAGTCTTCGTTGGTCGCATTTGCATTCTTGTAGGAAATGCTATGCCCCGGCGCAAAGAAACAACAAACCTCGCTGTAGCCGGTGTAAAGAAAAACTGTTAAACACAGTCGGAACTAATCATTTATATTTCTGTAATTATTACCCATATTACTTGAATAATTAATTGTTGTTTCTTGCCCTATACATTACGAAAACACGCTTATTCAAATATATTGAAAATTTCATCACCAAAAACTGAAAGTTTTCATATAAAATTTCTGTTATTTTTCATATTTCTGCTCAAAACATAGATTATGGGTTATTGTTATAACCGCCTCGCCGAGGCGGTTCTAACGAGTACCCACAATCTATGTTTTTTAGCAGAAATAAGAAAAAAAATATTTACCCCTGTAAACCCCATTTTTACTACATAAAAAGGGGGTCTAAGGGCGGTCGAAGTTACATAGGTATGTTTTTGTGATGTTCTGTGCATTTTCAGCAATGGAGCAATAACAATTGTACCTAGACTGGCTCCAGTCTTTATTCCTATAATTCTTTTTGATAATCTACTTAACTAAAAATAAAATCAATCAAAATAATATCACGACTATGAAACTGGTCACTAGAGTGACCAGTCTTTATAGTCATGATATGATTTTTATTTTAGTTTAGTTTTGGTTCAGTGGATTAACAAAAAGAATTATAAAAATAAATATTTAGTCACTGGAGACTGGAGCCAGTCTAAATTTACCCTAAGTATTCGGAAACTTTATCTCTTTAACATTCTTCTAAAATTCGATTTGATTTGATTTTTAGTTTTACGACCCAATCAATGCTGTTATGGTCATGTCGAGTCGGTCAGTTTACCGTTACTCTCGTTATTTGGCATCTAGGCGGTTAACAAGTATTTTGTGCAAAAACTTTTTTTTCCAGTATTTAACATTTGAACCTGTTCATTTGGCTATTCATGAAATATTTACTAGGTCATTTTCTCCCATCTGCCGATACAAGACGAATAGTTGTCAGTTGCGCCCAAGTGCTCTTGCCTAGGAAAAGTGTGGTTAGGTAAACTGACCGGCTTGACATGTCCTAAAGTACTGACTGGGTGGTTACCAACATCCATTTGGCTATGTGATGATGCATCTTCTAGAAATAGGGGTGGCTGAATGGTGAACAGTATAGACCATGATCAGACGCCGCAGCAGAATGCAACGTCTGATCAGGTTCTAAACTATTTGCACAGGCCTATCTGTCCGAATACTTCGGATAAATACGGTATTTTTCGTGATCCGTCCCATAAACATTTCAGTTGTATCCCTCTTTAGACTAAGCAGCAGATGAAAACAAGAAGTAGCTTTCTTATTGTTAATAAAAATAAAGATTGACATTTCGTTCAAATTATACCTGTATCTCCAAAGAAATCGAACATGTCAAGCCTTATTATACTGTAATAAATAAATCAATCAATTAAAAAAAAATGATGCGTTGTGTTTGTATTAAGACTAAATCAGAACCACAAATACATCTTAAAACACACCGTACCAAAATGACGTTAAACACAATACAGAAATTTAAGTTTAGATTTTATTTTCTTTTGTTTTTTGGCTTTTGTGTATGTCATTTTGTTACGTCGTAAATGTCCCTAAAATGAGGTCAGTTCGAAAGAGCTCGCATAAATATTGGTTTGTGTTGTTTAATCAATTTACAATAAAAACCTCAATGACTCGAACACCAGTGATTCGGGTACTGTGGATGATTCGAACTCGTTTTGAGTCCCTAGGAATTTCTTCCGATAGCTCAAGAAAACAAATATGTAGGGATATTTTGGGGAATTTTTCTTGTTTTATCATGAAAACGTACGTCGTGTGTATTCATTAGAATCGCCTCATCGAGGCGATTCGAATGAGTACACTCAATATACCATTATTTTATTAAAGATCGAAAAGACATCACCATATTATATTCATTTGCCTCCTGACCTGGCGCTATGATTAACCCTCAGTGGCTCAAACTACCCATGTCTCGAACAAATTTCCATAGTCCGTAGGATGTTCGAGCCATTAAAGTTCTACTTTCTTCACATATTATCATTTTATTGATTTTGAATCCACCAGAATAGAGCATTTATATTAGGGCACTTTGTCAATATTATAGGGTCTTTTGTATTAAATGATAATGAATTAATAGTTTTACCTTCAATATATGTTTTCTTATCCCACTGATGTAGGGCTCTGTCAGTGCTGGCCTCGATGGCTCAGTCGGATGCGCGTCCGACTGGTGATCAGGAGGTCGCGGGTTCGACCCCCACCGGGTCTGCAACATTCTTTCGTGTAGACTGGTCATGAAATGTTTTCTACGGTCATTCTCTCCCTTCCGCCGATTCGAGAAAGGCAGTTGTCAGTTTCTGGCGAAAGAATGTGCATAATAATGGCTAACCGCTAAGAAGACTAAGCCTGCCTATTGAAAAAGTGTGGTTAGGTAAACTGACCGGCTCGACATGACACTAATGGGTTGACTGGGTCGTAAAACCTCAACCCAATCAAGAGCTCTGACAGTCATGGGATTTTTACTTTATAATATGGAGAAAAGGAGGAAACTTTGGTTATTTAGTACATGAAAACGTAATTATGCAGTATAAATACTGATTGCAATACAGAAACAAATTGAAATCAGGTTTAAAAACTGCAAACTTCTGAAAATTGCCTTGAACGTAAACCACTACGCTGCATATCTTTGTTTTCACTATATATCAAGGGAGAACGTGGGGAGGCCGGAATAAATTACATAGGTTTGTTAAGGTAATGATACCATTATTAAAACCAATACTAATAATGATTAAACTAATAGCACACATGTGATGTAGAGGTGACAACATAAGGGATGGGCAATCGTATGCGATAACTAATTAAAGTGAAAATATGTTTCTTTCCCCAAATTAAACATGTAATAATTGGACAGTACAATGCGAAAACGTGTCTCCGGGCATATGCGGACAGCGAAGGCCCAGATTAGCCTGCGCATCCGCGCAGTCTGATCAGGACCTTCACTGTACGCTAATAGAATCTTTGGATACCACAGAATGTAAGAATGGAGAGCAAATGCCCGGATGATACTTCGCGCATGCGCAGGATAATCTGAATCTGCGCAACATTTTGCGCATGTTCGAAGGTTCTTTTTCGCTTGACACGATCCTTATATTGATATTGCTTCTAAATGCTAAACCCATTTACAAGCTATCAACAAACTAAAATCTTCATTAAAACACCAATATCGGTATACTACACCGTGTAACACCTTGACTATTAATTAAAATTCGAAAGACTAGCCATTTAAGTCATAATAAATCAATACACAACAGTTTAAATAACAAAACCAAATTAGATCATCTGTGATCACATTTATTTCTGTCGGGCAATGATTACAAAGCTTTTAATGAGAGGGCACGGCAGAGAGACAAGATGTTACATTACACAAGCAATTAAACATGTTACAACTGAAGCGAGGGGTTAATAATGGCGGTATTATACGCCAAGCAACTTAAGCTTCGAACGAACTAACAAGACACACCATTTCTATTCAACAGAATACCTGGTCGAAGCGAATGTGGCAACAGATACTTGGCAGAGTGCGTTATGTACGAAGCTGAATAATGCGAATAAACTCGTTTCAGGAGAGAGAAAAAAGTCCGAACTGGTTATGTGTGAAACATAACAAATAGAGTTAAAATTTATGAAACCATACTATTTTGTTTTGCGGGTTGTCGGAACGAATTTATGAAACCATACACTTTTGTTTTGCGGGTTGTCGGTTCCGACAACCCGCAAAACAAAATTGTATGGTTTCATAAATTCTAACTAAATTATCAAAAAAAAAAAAAAAAAAAAAAAGGATGAAAATGGTATTATTCCGCAACCCACAAAAAATGATTTCATGTCAAGTTAATGTTTTTAAACATTTTTACTTCTCATTTTCTTAAAAAAAATAAATAAAAAAAAAAATTATGTTCAGTGTATTCATTTATCTCGATACTCTTCTTATTTAAAGGGGAACGCAACCTTAAAAGGTTTTATGCTTTAAAGTAAAGAACTTTACAAACGGTGAATTTTGACAAAAAATGATCAAAATCGGTGGACAACTGAATATTTTAACATTGGTGGAATGGGCGCCGCCATTTTGAATATTTAATAAGGTTTCATAAAAAATAAAATTCATTCCATAAAGATAGTTATTCTCATAAAAGTGGTTTATTTTGGGGGAAATGATTGTTTGTCACTAGAATTAAAAGATTATAAAAAAAATCTGTAGGAAAATTATTCTTAAAAACCCTTTATAATTGGTTTTGCATATTTAATTTAGGCTGTGTGACGTCACAAAGCCTACAATATGGCAGCATCCATGGCAGCCATTTTAAATATATTCAAATCTCCATAACTTCCTTATTTCTAGGCTGATTTTGCATTAGAATAAATGGCCTGTTAAGCACTTTACTTCAAGATATACACAACTTCTATTGCGTTCCCATTTAACGTTTTATAAGCTATGACAATTTCTTCATTCAGCATGAGAAATGTGGAAGATTTTCGTTACTTAACATATTAAGACTGACTTATGTAGCAGAAAAAGTTGCTAAAAGGGAAAAAAAATCAAATTAAAAACTGCGAAATTCTGAAAAAAAAAGAATAAAAAAACCTAATGATATAGACCCTTGATACCCCTATATCCACTATATATCAAAGAGAACGCGTGTGTGTAAGGGGGTGGGGGGTGGGGGGGGGGGGGAAGGGTGGAGGGGCACATTAGACTTGATAAGGGGACTGAATACATTTGGTAGATTTTGCCAAGGGAGACAATTTGTGATTTTCTGTCCGCTTTATTGTAAACCAAGCCCCTTCTGAAAATGGGTATGTTCTAACAAGAATGAATTTCCTCCCACGAGGAGCGAATTCTTTACTTTAAGAGCAGACCCCATTTCAAAAGAGGGAAAACCGCTTTTGTCTGGGCTACCTCCCCTGAACCTTTTTTATGCAACCAAAAACCTATCTTTTTTCCGTATAGCAAATAGCCTACCTTTTTTTTTTCGTACAGCCAACAGCCTACATATTTTCGTACAATCAGCAGACTACCTTTCTCTGTAAAACCAACAGCCTCCATTTTTTCGTACAACCAATAGTCTACCTGTTTTTCGTACAACCAACAGCCTACCTGTTTTTCGAATATCCAACAGCCTACCTTTTTCGTACAACAGCCTAGTACTTTTTTTCGTGCAACCTACAGTCTCTTTTTCATACCACCTTCCTACCATATCAGTTTTCGTACAACTAACCCTTCTCTTGCTGAACACGACATGCCCTGTCTTAGCAAACAGTGTAGATCCAGATCAGTTGGCGTCTTCAGAAGCAAACTGATCTGGATCTGCACTGTTTGTCGTTAAATATGTGAATTTCTATCAAAAACCCGGTTCAAGTAATTTGATTGGCTGGAAATTAGAAGTCGGCGTGGCATCTTTATTCAGCATGACAAGAGTTAATAGCCTAAATTTTTCTTCTATTTTAGGTTCGCCGTTGTTACCCATGCCTCATGCTTTCTCATTCTTCAGTTCCATGAGAGGGAAACCTCGGCGTGGAATGTTGAGAAGGGCTGTGTTTTCAGACATGCAACGGAAAGGGTTGGAGAAAATGTTCCAGAAACAGAAGTATATCAGTAAACCAGACCGGAAAAAACTTGCGAACAAACTGGGACTCAAAGATTCGCAGGTAAGCAACTTAACAGTTATCTCTTTGGGAAAATTCAGCAGACGACAAATTGATGGTCTTTTTTTTTTTTTTTTTCTTATTTTTCCCAGAAAACAGGATCTGACATTTCATGCAATTTGTACATGTAATGTCAAATCCAGTTTCCTGGGAAAAATAAAATAAAAAAAAATATTTTTTAAAATGTCGTCTGCTGAAAATTTTACCCAGAGTGCTAAGCGTTAAATAACTCTTAAACTCTTTTTCCGATATGATGTGACTTGACATTTCATGTGAATCATCAGGTCTTGTTTTCTCGGAAAGATATTGTTTTAGAATTCCGTCTGCTGCTATTAAGTCATAAACTTCAAAATACAGTAAAACTCCAATGACTCGAACACCGATGACTCGTTTATTTTGCCTGATTCGAACCCGTTTTTGAGTCCCTGGAAAATTCTCAAGAAAGAAATGTTTACGACATTTTAGGTAATTTTTTTTTATCGTATCGTGAAAATGTATGTTGTGTGTACTCATTAGAATCGTTTCATTGAGGCGATTCTAATGGGTACACTCAACGTACAATTATTTTATAGAGATCGAAAAGACATCCCTAAATTATCCCCACTGGCCTCCTCATTTGGCGCTGTGATTAGCTTTCACATTACGAAAACCCGCCTATTCAAATATATAGAAAAAATCACCTCCAAAATCTGAAAATGTTCAGATAAAAAAAACTCTGATATTTTTCATATTTCTGATAAAAACATAGATTGTGGGTACTCTATAGAACCGCCTTAACGAGGCGGTTCTAACGAGTATAACAATCTATGTTTTTGAGCAGAAATAAGAAAAAGAATGTATACCCCTGTAAACCCCAGTTTTTACTATATAAAAGTGGCGTTTAAGGGGGTCAGTATTATATAGGCATGTTTCCGTGATGCAGTGGCTCGAACTACCCGTGTCTAGAACAAATTTCCAAGGTCCTAATGACGTTCGAATCATTGAAGTTCGACAGTAGAATGCCATCTTATTTCTTGTACAATGGATAAAAAATATGTGCATTATTGCTACGGCCTACCTATATATCAATGAAAACTGATCCAGGCCAGTTTAACTCATGTACCTCCAGTGGCCTTTTCGGACCGTTGTGTTTCTAGACTGGCTTCAGTCTCCAGTGACTAAATATATTTTTTTCTTATAATTCGTCGCGAACGAAGTGAGCTCTTCGGTAGAGAATATGATCAAGGAAAAGTAACATACAACGATATATACTTTCAGCAGTAATCGCTCTGACCAATTTTCTTCCGTTTTTTTCTTCCCGGAAGTTGTCACCGGAAGTTGAAGCACTTGATTATGGGTCTCACTAATAAACGTCACGAAGTGACCAAACGAGTGTCAATAAGTGTCACGAACATATTTTGCTGATTTTTTTTTATTATTTATTATTGAGTTACATAATATTTTTATATGCTGATATTCATTCTTTAATGATGCTGTGAAGGACTTTTGAAGAGTGCAGATATAGGTCTGTGCTGTGCTCACATTTAGGCTAAGCCTATTTTCATATTATCATGACTATAAAGGCTGGTCACTCTAGTGACCAGCCTTTATAGTCATGATATTATTTTATATTTTGGTTTTATTTTAGAGGATTATCAAACAGGATTATAAGAAAAAATATTTAGTCACTGGAGACTGGAGCCAGTCTAGTCTGTTTCCAAAAGCAGGGCGTCGCGAATGAAGTGAGCTCTACGGTACAGAATATGATCAAGGAAAAGTAACATACAACGATATATATTATCAGCAGTAATCGCTCTGACCAATTTTCTTCCGTTTTTTCTTCCCGGAAGTTGTCACCGGAAGTTGGAGAACTTGATTATGGGTCTCACTAATAAGCGTCACGAAGTAAGCAAACGAGTGTCAATAAGTGTTACGAACATATTTTGCTGCATATTTTTATTATTTATTATTGATTTACATAATATTTTTATATGCTGATATTCATTCTTTAATGATGCTGTAAAGGACTTTTGAAGAGTGCAGATATAGGTCTGTACTGTGCTCGCATTCAGGCTAAGCCTATTTTCATATTAGTCTCGGAATTGAGTTTGTCTCTAAATCCTGAAAAGTTATTTACGATATAATACACGTGAACAACTACCACGTGCAAAATTGCTACGACCATTTTATTTTACATTTCTCATAGAACTCCAATGAGAACTAATTAAAGCTGTTTTGGCTGACAAAGGTTTGATCCTATTTTCCATAAATTTGGTGTTAAACACAACGTACCAAATTTGTGACACCGTGCACACAGAACTTGTAGGAGGTCACGGACGGTATAAGGGTAATTTGTGCCCCAGATGATTTTTTTCTACCTTTAAAGTGACCACTCAAAATATACAACTTTGCTAATATTTACTGCGGAACTGCTTGATTAATATACATTTTGCAGAATTCTGGCATCAAAGCAGGCAAAAACACTTTAGAAACAGGCAAAAAGATGGATCTGTTTTATGCGGAACTGTATTCGTATGGGAACCAACCCGGTGCTCTGTAAATTTTAGTAGTCCGTGAACTTGTACAGATAAATTACACGTACATGCCCATTCACCCTTTCAGTCTTGTAGACCATAATGAGCCATCTCATCAGGATCTACACTGTGTGCCATTGTGTTTTGATTTGTTTTACTGAGGCCCCTATTTGGAACAATGGTTCCGAACCGATTCAAAGACAAGAAGGGTCCACTTCAGAAACTTGGGGGATGAAAGGGTAAATATCTGAAATACAGTCAGGAAAGGCCACCGTCTCAAAGCAGCCTTTCGACTGACAGTCGACACAACACATGGATTCCAGTGCAGATTGACAACAGAAATGCTATCACAGTGAGCGATACGCCAATCCGATAAAAATATGTTTCATATCTTTTTGTACCTTGTCTTTATTAGTCCATTTCTAAATATGCCTACAGTCGAACTTCAATAGCTCGAACACTGATGGCTCGTTTACCAAGGCTTATTCGAACTCCTTTTTGAGTCCCTACAAAATTGTTCCGAAGCTCAATGAAACAAATATTTAAGGATATTTCTTATTTTTATCATGAAAATGTATGTTGTGGGCACTCAATAGAATCGCCTCATCGAGGCGATTCTAATGAGTTTACTCAACATACCATTATTGTATAGAAAATCGAAAAAAAAATTCCCTTAAATATCGCCATTTGCTTACTGACCTGTCGCCATGATAAACCCTCAGTGGCTCGAACTACCCATGTCTCGAACAAATCCATGGTCCCAAAGATGTTCGAACCATTGAAGTCCGGCTGTATTATGAAAGAAGGATCAGAAGATTATACAAAACAGAATATAGAAAGTAACAAGTCAAATTCAGTTTTACATTGCATTTACTGTCTAATAATTCAAGCAATTATTAAGCGCAATAGGATCGGCCGAGCATCACGAAAACAGGCCTATATAATGTTGACCCCGCCCCCCCCCTCCCCGAAACCCCACTTTTATATAGTAAAACTGGGTTTATAAGGGTATACATTATTTTCCTTATTTCTGCTCATAAAACATAAATTGTGGGTAATCGCTAGAACCGCCTCGCCGAGGCGGTTCTAATGAGTACCCACAATCTATGTTTTGAGCAGAAATTTGAAAACAAAAATATCAGAATTTTTACTAGAAAATTTTCATTTTTGGTGGTAAAATTTTCAGTATATTTGAATAGGCTTGTTTTCGCAGTGGAGCAGTTTGAATACAAGATTTATACTTCAATAAATCCAATGAGCAGGAATCCCGGAACTATTTTCTTTGCGCAAATTTCATTTCTAAAGTGAGCTATTTAACCCATATTTTCGATGTTACATATTGTCTACTTAGAATTATAAGAAATGGATTTCATTTTTGTGGATTTTGTGGATGTGTTAGCGCCGGCGAATCGCTCACAAACTTAGCAAAAGCCCTTGAAGCGAGACGACGGACGGACGGACGGACGACCAAAAGCAATAATGCTCAATTTTCGAAGTTAAGGGGGTGGGGGTGGTCAGCTGCTCCTGTCGCTGTAATGGGTTTGCTAGAAGTGGGAAAAGAAAGAAATCGCAAGGGCAGAGAAAAAGTATGACTGGTTTAAAAATAATAGTTGTTTGTTTACGACATTCCAGCTGTGCTAAAGAATAATGGTAGCTGAAAACTTTGTGCTCTCTAAATTGTATGGACAGACCCGCTGTGCTGTTGCTGAATGAAAACTATTTACGTTTCTCATTTTCATCATCCATTGTTACTCGAACAACGAAGTCACTCCCTGCTCTTTTGTTTAAATTAATTCAGAAGAAAGAAATTAAAATAAATAAAGCGCTTTATTTAGCCGCTTTACGTCATGGATAAGATATACTTATTTCTTTTAATTGTCTATGTACGAGCTATTACTGTGCAAATATTGCGGACTAATTTGTCAGCCCTCAAAACTATTTCAATTACATCTCACCGCATATACCCTAATTATTGGGACAGAGGGCCTAAGCAAACGCTGAAGACCCAGATCAGGCGCCGCTTTCCGCGGCGCCTGATCAGGGTCTACATCGTTTACCAGTTGTCTAGCAGTTTTAGACACTTCAGCAGGCAGTAAAGGGGATATGTTTTTAAGACATTTATGGTAAGGAGTTAATTAAGGTGTCCAGATATTTAGAATAAATGCGGTAATCAAATTGTGTACTATTCATTCCGATATTTTCCATAATAGCTCCAGAGAACACCCCATACTGCAAGGAGGATGAAAATGATTCTATCAAACTCAATAAATTTTCCTACAGGCTTTTTCTTAACTAATTAACCGTCACTTACAGACGAGCTAATCGACGCTGTATTTATTAATATCAGGCGTGATCGATTCGCATTCTTGGCCACTTCGGGAGCACTTGATTAAACGGTAACATCTGGTACTGACAAGTTCCGTCGTTTACCCATCGCCGCCGGAGAATACAGGCTTATTGCAGTCTAATAATCGCTTTGTAATCGTCAGTTTATCCAAATATTGAAACTCTATCACTGGAAATTGAAATCTTATTAGCTTTACGGTGACATCTAGGTTTCGGAAGGAAGTATTATTAATCCGGGCAAGTTTATGGTGCTCGTGTTATCGACCAGCCTGTTATGTAGTTTTCGCTTCGTCAGATTGTCGCTTTAAGCATCTACTCAGATTTTGTGAGTGTGTTCTTTGCTCATAAGGGTCGTCCCTTAATCTATTACGTTGGAGCAAAAAATTTTCATTGACACCACATCTCCAGATAAGGCGCTTTATTCCACCAAAAAAAGTACTGATATTTTTCTTATTTCTTCACAAAAACATATGTTGTTGGTACTCATTAGAATCGCCTCGCCGAGGCACTTCTAATGAATACCGACAACGTTTGTTTTCGTGGAGAAATAAGAAAAAAAAGGTGGTTACACCCTCTTATCTGATGTTGACACGTAAATAGAACGTGTCATGTCGTTGAAATGAAAAAGGAAACGTTTACCGAAACGTTCAGTTTATTGAAATTTTCTAGCGGTTGTAACACGAATAAAAGGTAATGTTTGTAACCAATATCCACTCAAAACGCCATGAAAAACATATACTTGAAGATTTAAAGTAATGCATTTTCTTCTTTTCTTTTCAGGTTAAAATCTGGTTTCAGAATAGACGTATGAAGTGGAGAAATTCCAAGGAAAGGGAACTTCTGTCTAGCGGTGGATCACGTGACATAACTTTACCCAACAAAAATAATCCAAATCCAGATTTAAGTGACGTCAGCAAATCAAATGACGTCGAAAGTGCTGATTTCCTCAGTGGAAACAGTGAGTTTCAAAATACAAACACAGTGGAAGCGGTAGAAAGAAACGTAAATTCACCGGAAGTGGATCAGTACGGTCATGTAAGCATGACGTCACAAGACATGTATCACGACATGGATGACGTGGATGATATAGCGTCAGACAGTGGCGATGAAGAAATTGATGTTTCATAAGCAATTATAACAACATGTTATCATATTTCAATGCTCCAGACAAGAGCGGTTATCTACATGCTATTTTTATTATTTCTCAACGACAACATGTTGTAGGTACGCATTAGAAGCGCTTCTAATGCGTACCTACAAAATATCGTCATGGAGAAATAAGGAAAAATGTATACTTTTCGGATGAATAAAGCGCCTTATCTGGAGTTATATATTTATTTATAAATAACATTGTTTTCACGCTTAGCATGCTAAGTAAAACTTTCAGAAGACGTCTTGAACTACCTTTTTCTTAGTTTTTTTTTTTTTTTTTTTTTTTTACAAAAATTAGAGTTGGACACTTTATGCAAATTGTCCCGAAAAGGTAACATTTGCATGAAATGTCATACCCTCTTTTGGGAGGAAAAATTACAAAAATAATAATAAAAAAATACCAACAATTTTGTCATCTGCTGAATTTGACGCACGGTGCTAAAGGTGCTAAAGGTTATTAAACTACCAAAATGATTTAAACATGTTAGACTAGCCGGAACAAGACAAAAGGGATATTGTCGTAGACGAGGACCAAGAAGGGCCACGGATGAGCCCATGTCATATCCGGCCTTTTGCTGTCAGCTTAATGAATCGTTGCGGAATACTGGCGTGTACATCGGCGAACAGAGGAGAGCCTTGTCAGATTGCATTGTTGCAATGGTTGCTCTGAGCCATTATTGTTCGCATATGACTGAATTGACCTTTTCTCATGTCCAGTATCATATATTTTTTAATGGGGACATTTATTATAAGAGTCTATATAATTTTACCCCCACCCCATGTTTCCTCATAATATATAGTGAAAACGTATACGTTATTAGGGATATTTTCAGAATTGTGCGGTTTTTAAAATCAGATTTTTATTTTTTATTTTTATTTTATTTTATTTTTATTTTTTTTTTGTCTCGCAACTCATTTAACTGCAAAAAATTTAATAAGACCCTAATAATATATAGTGAAAACGGGGTTGGGATCTTCATGGATATTTTTTTTTTCCCAGAAGTTTGCACTTTTTAAACCAAGCATTTCTATTCGAGTAGCCAGCGTAATGAAAAGAACGTGCCTTCGGAACTTATGCGGACAGCGAAGGTCCAGATCAGACTGCGCATGCAGTCTGATCCGGGCCTTCACTGTCCGCTAACAGAGACATCGGATATTGTAGATTATGGGATTGTATGGGATAGTTGAGTGAGGTGAAGGTGTCGTGTAGCTTACATCACCGGGGTGTCCAACTGATATTGGCTTACAGTTGGGCAAGGCCCGCTATCCTTGCAGCAGGTAAAGGTAGAGGAGGAATGTTTTTATTTCTTCTGTTTCTTCACTTTCATTCATTCTCCCCTGTCCCTCTCTTTCATCTCCTCTATTATCTCTTCTATCTCTCTTCTCCCTTTCTCTGGGAGATGACACAAAATGTCCCACAGGGCTTGACGTGTCGTTAAACCCCAAATCAATCAATATTAGGCTGTACGGTTTTACTGGCTGATCCGGATCTGTACTGTTCCCATATGCCCGGAAGACACCTTTTTTTCTTGGCTCGTCCCGTTTGTCATTTTACTTCTCGCAACCTTTATTACTACGTAATCTGTCTTACTGTGCTCGACAACCAAAATCTTCCTCATTTTCCCATATTATATTGTGAAAATGTCATGGCTTACAGCGCACTAGACAAGAGAAGTATCAGGCTAAATGTTTTTTTTTTTTGTGTTTTTTTTTTTTATTATTATTATTTATTTATTTATTTATTTATTTATTTGTTTCCCCACAAAAATACACAGTTCTAATGATTTTCTAACGAACTCAAGACATACGTTTATTTAGAGAAATCTAGAGGCGATTCTAATGAGTACACTCAACATACATTTTCATAATATAAGAAAATTTCCCTAAAATATCCCTAAATATTTGTTTGCATGCAGACTATGAACAACAGACCACGTGACTGCGCAAGCTGATCTAGGTGTGCGCTGCCCGGATATGAAATAAGGGGCTGGCTGTTCTCTCAACACGTGGTTACTCTCTCTCTCTCTCATTCTTTCTCTCTCCCTACCTTTCCCCCTCCCCCGGTCAGCCGCTTAGAGGACCAAACCTGCTCAAGAAAAGCGTAATGAGGTTAATTGACCTGCTCGACATGATCTTAACGGTGTTAACTGGGCCGTAAAAACGCAAAAATATCACGTGGTTTACCGTACTTTACCCAAATTATTCGGACTCATTACCACAATATATTTGGCCTAAAATTTGAAGGTCCATTTAAGAACCCATTGACCTGTCTGAGAAAAATGCTGGGTGAGTGGCAAACAGTGTAGATCCTGATCAGACGCCGCCCTCTGCGGCGTCTGATCTTGATCTACACTGTTTGCAGAGGCCTGTGTCTGTCCGAAAACTAAGAGTATGTATGATATATAAACGTTGAAAAGCCTTCCTTTGAAAATCTGTCTGGAAATGCCTTCTAAAATCATTAGCTGAAGTTTCTGGGTATTTTTCTCTTGGTCTTGCATGGTCACGGCTGTGGCCTGCTTTCAGAGTACTTGAGAGGTCGGGTACCAGACCAGGATATAACTATGGTTCCCTACAAGCATTCAGAATACTCCTCGCCAAAAGCCGGTATTCCTTCTTTGGCATTCTCTGTTTTATATTATATCGTGGGTTTGTTTCATATCTTAAAGGAAATTGTACGTAGTTTTTACCAAGGGTCGTAGTCAGTGACAATATCGATACTGAAACAAGTGAGCTAAGTTCGAATCCCGTCTGCTATTTGAAATATTGTTAAACCTGTCTTTAAGTAATGGTTGTCCTTAACTTGATTTAAGTAGGCATGGCACCAGCACGACAGAACCCTGTAAAAATAAATAACTGGGCCAAGTTGTTCAAAACTTAACGAAGTTCTTAGCTAACGTGATGTTAAAATTTCCATCTTGAAATATGGCAAATGCATTGATATTCTTTGCTGAAAAATGCATTGCAAAAGCTATTCACATTTTTGCAGCAAAATTATCAATGTATTTGAAAATACCTTAGCTAAAACAGTTAATGAGTTTGTCATTAACGAGCTCGTTAAACCAACTGGGCCCTGATTTTTGGTCCGATTTGGGGTAGCTTCGTTTGAACTTATTTGGTATGTAGTATTTGTTGTCATCGAAAATACGAGAACTTGACATACAGTAAACACACCGCACCAAATTGAAACCCAAACAGATAATAGTGCCAGCATACCTTCTAAACACTTGTAGGCATTTGTCACTTTGTTTCGTCGTAGATATCCCTGAAAATGATCTCTGGTTCGAAAAATCTCAGATAGTAATTGATCCACATTACGAAAACACGCCTATTCAAATATATTGAGAATTTTACCACCAAAAAATGAAAACTTTCAGATGAAAAATTATGGTAGTGTTCATATTTCTACTCAAAACATAGATTGTGGGTACTTGTAAGAACCGCCTCAGTGAGGCGGTTCTAACAAATACACACAATCTATGTTTTCCGAGGCGGTTCTAACAAGTACCCACATTCTATGTTTTTGAGCAGAAATAAGAAAATTAATGTATATCCCTATAAACCCCAGTTTTAATGTATAAAAGTGGGGTTTAAGGGAGTCAAAAATATTTATTTATTTTTTTTTTTTTTTTTGTTTTTTTTTTTTTTGTTCGGTTGCATATTCTACTCTCTGAATGCATCACGTCTTCGATTCCCGCATATTTGCCGCGCCAAGCGAAAAGAGATCTTCGAGTATGTGCGCTCAGCGAAGACTCAGATCAATCTGCGTACCCACTCAGTTATTATACAGCCTTCTCAGTCTGTATGAAGAAACATTGGATCAAGGGGCATTCATATAGCGCACAGCGAAGACTCTGATCAGACTGCCCGGATACGCAGGCTGATCTGAGTCTTCGCTGGGCGCACTTGCTCGAAGACCTCATTTTCGCTTGGCACGGCCCATGCGATGGTGTTATTTCCCCAACTTGAAGAACCCCTATTTTGTTATTTGATTGTTATTAAATTAACGAATATATGTGCTTCCATGACTTCTTGTTTGAGGTCCGCTGCGGAAATAAAAAAAAAATATTTTCCCATATGCCAATGATAAAGATCCAGTCTAGCCTGTGCATTTAAACAGTCCAGTCAGGTTCTTTCATAGCGAATCGCAAAGACCCTGGCTAGCCTGCGCATGCGCAGGCTAGCCAGGGTCTTTGGGATTCGCATATGGGCAAAGTTTGTTTTCCTTCATAGCGGCCCCCTTTTTTATTAACTTGTAAAATTGTAAAATAAAATATAAATTTCATACTATGACTAGTCGAATATCGCAATATGATGGGAGAAATAAAATCTTGATATACAAAAAAACAAGTGTCGTGTTTATTACTTTCTGTTTCCTTTTATTGTTACTTTAAAAATGTAAAACACTGTTTTCTAAACGATGTTCTTTTCCTTCCAAACCAGACATATATATACAGAGGGCTCTCGTTATCTCAAACTCTGAAGGAACAGAAATTTGATCTGGAGATGACAGGAATTTGAGCTCAGTAACAGGAGTTGAATTGTATTGAACATGAAGCAAACTAAACCAATATTATTTAAAATTTAGTTTGACTAAAGCAGTAGTTTGAGTCATAAGTGTTTGAGATAACGAGAGTCAGCAGTACAAAAAAAGATTAAGTATGGTATACTCAGGCGAGATTTCCGTGTGAGAAACGAGAGGGCATTGTTTTCTTGATGGCATGTGAGAAAAAGAATTGGTCAATTATTTTCAGTGACAGCAGGAAAATGCCGCTCCAGTGGGAAACTCTACAAGCCTCGTTTCCCACTAGAACGTTGGACCCTCGGTTTTGAATTTTCCTGTCCCCACTGAACATCAGTGATGGATTCTAATTATCCCACATGGGCACCGATTTGGGATAGATTTTGCAGCTGACAAAATGGCACATGGATTTTGATCCATATGCATGCGTATATATCATGCAGAAAAAAGAAAACTCTCAAAATCTGCGGACAACACTGCGCATGTTCGTTCTCTTTTCAGAGCATGCGAAAATCGCTCAGAGCATTAAAAATGGTATGCGCATGTCTAGACTTAACTGTTTAGAAGGGCATTCGAACTTTGTTTTTTTAAATTCGTTCTATTTTTATATTTTACGCCAATATGACTTACAAAACCAAGTTAGTACACCATTTTGACGCAAATGCCCTTCATGGGTTGATGCGTCGTTTAAACACACTAAAACCTGTACAGCAGACTTCAATGGCTCGAATACCGGTGGCTCGTATACCGGGGCTGGTTGGAATTTGTTTATGAGCCCTAAACATTCTTCCGATAGCTCAAGAAAACAATTTTTAGGGATAATCTAGGGAAGTTTTATCATTAAAATGTATGTTGTGTGTACTCATTAGAATCGCCTCATCGAGGCGATTCTAATGAGTATACTCAACATACCACTATTTTATAGAAGATCGAAAAGACTTATTACGTAAATTATCCCGTATTACGTAAATTATCCCGTATTAGGTCAGTTATCCCGTTGCCTCCTGATCTGGCTCCAGGATTATTCAGGATCATTCCTGATTTCAGTATTTTTTTATAGGCAACTATACCTTTTCAGGATTAGAATTGATTGATTGAGTTGGGGTTTAACGACACGTCAACCCTTGTGGGTCATTTTTATGTCGTCTCCCAGAGAAAGGAAGAAGAGAGATAGAAGAGATAGTAGAGGAGATAAAAGAGGGGAACAGGGGACAAAGGAAAATGAATGGAAGTGAAGAAATAAAACATCCCCTTCCCCCGATCCCTCCTCTACCTTTACCTGTTGCAAGGATAACAGGCTTTGCCCATCTGTAAACCAGTATCAGTTGGACGCCCCGGTGACGTAAGATAAACGACACCTTTGCCTCACCCAACCGCCCCTTTCAGGATTAGGAAATCTGAATTTCAGGATTCTTGTATTTTAGGACTTTCACCCATGTAAACCTCAGTGGCTCGAACTACCAATATCTAGAACTAATTTCCATGGTCCCAAAGTGTTCGAGTCATTGAGGTCGACTGTATTATACATTGTACCGTACAACAATTATGTTTCGGTTGAAACATGTAAGTGTTGCACGTGTTGCACATGCAAGCTGTAATAAACGATGTTTACAGCTGATCTGGGGTGCGTTCAAGTGTGCAAGTTACTCGCGTGCGGTTTTCCCTGTATCCCAGCTCCAGTTGGCGCTCTTCATTAGGTACAGGGATCCAGAGCAAAACATTCGCTTTGAACGCAGCCCAGGTCATAAACAGTGTCAAAAATGGCTGCAAATAATGGTGATAAGGTTTATAATGAACAAAGAGTGTATAGCAAAAAATGCGTGGAAAACTTGGATATAGTGCCACTGAAATAAAAGAGGACTTAGATAAAGTTTATGGGGAGAGTACTCTAACTTACGGAAATGTTGACAAATGGGCGAGTCTGTTTAGGGCTGGTAGGGAGAATATTCAGGGCAGGCCTCTTTTTGCGGAGGCCGTCTACATATGGGCCGCGCCTTGCTAAAATGTCTCTTTAAGCATATGCGGACAACGAAGGCCCAGATCAGCCTGCGCATCCGCGCAGACTGATCATGGCCTTCGCTGTCCGCAAACAGAATTGATGGATACTAAAGAAGGTTTCATTTGAGAGCAAATGCCCGGATGCGACTTTGCGCACGCGCAGGATGATCTGAATCTGCTCATTTTGCTCATGTTCAAAGACAATATTTCGCTCGACTCGGCCCACCTAATATATGTGGCTAAATTCGGCAGATTTGTTCTCAGTATGAAAGAAAGGCTTCGGCTTAAGAGGCGTTGTTGCCTGGTGGGTACCCCATTTATTGTCGTCAAAAGCAGAAGTGGGACCGGGTACAGAAAGCTTATGTTTAAAGGCAGAGACCAAAACCTTATGAGTGACGAAATCTGTTTATTTTCACGAACCTGAGAATGTGTGGAATAACGAAGTGTGACCCATGTAAATGATGAGATACTCTAGAGTGCAAGAACTATCAGGCACATTATGTTCGCTCTATTTTTGACAGAATAGTGGCAAGGGTCTATGCGCATGAGGACACCGGTGTTACTTGAATAATTTAGGAGAACGTTCTGACCAGTTATTCAGCACTACGCTACAAAATGCCCACAGATAGACGTGCATGGAATCAGTTTATTACATGACACTGCACCACCCGTGGTAACTGAATATTAGTAGGAGCATCATTTAAAACTCAGCTACACCCTCCCTATAGTCCTAAATTAACTGTTGGTTAAATCCCCTATCAAAAATATATACGCGGTCGTCTTTTCTTTTTTCCGTGTATTACAACCTAGAGACATGTTTTCTTTTACTGATTGGATAAAACGTCTAGAATAATGCGTGCAAGGAAGGGCAAGGATAGTACTTTGGATGCTGAAGTCAACATTTTGATCAGGTAAGCCTCGTCTTAACAAGTAATAGCTTTCACAAAAATAATGTTCGCTAAGCGTGGACAAAGCTTGTACCCAGCTAGCATTCTACATAAATCTACAGCGGGCCGTTGTCGGCCCGTCAGCTACCCTGACGGGCCGATAACGGCCCGCTGTAGATATATGTAGAATGCTTACTGGATATGTGGAAGCTCGGACCCATCAATACCGAGGTGGAAGCGAATACTTGGTTATTATTGTCTAATATACGTTTTGGTTCGGACACGGATGCTGACCCACAATGCACCATTGACCCTAGGCGTGTTGTCTACAAGTAAAACCCGGTACCAGATATAGCACTGAATAGCATAGAATAGAATAATAAATCAAGTACTGGAACACCAAGGTGTTCTGTATTCGCATGCGCTTTTTTCGGCACACTGCACTTATGTAGCTGTTCTAAAATATTACCATTACAGCACATTATCAAAGTTTATGGGATATACATTAATCATGACAATTTCACTTTTAAACTGGGTGGGTGCGTTGGTACTGCTAAGAGCAATTTATAATCTATAGCATTCCTGGGACAGCGTGACAAAACTTGATATTCTTATAGCTATTTATTTAAGTTTTGATGAGGTAAAGCCTAAACGTGATGAGAAATTAGCCGTAATCGTACATGTGTGAGCAGGGTTCATTCTCATTTTGACGAGATATCAGTTAGACCGATTCGCCCTTAGCATTTTGGAATTTAGCCGATTTAGCCAATATTTGCATGTAAAGAAAACAATACTATTAAAATGAGCTTTAAAATTTCTTATCTGCGAAGCGTAGACCAAGTTTTTGCGAAAGCTTATACTTGTAACGTTGAACAATTCATGGAACATAATATTGAACCAGTTCATGACCTTCGATAAAGTGCTTCCGGTGCAATATTGCCACTACTTTTTAAATGTCCCTCGTATGCATGGAATCCAGCCTCTTTACCGTCCATCATAGAGTATTTTCAAAAACGAATTCAAATCAGTCTTGGTAAACGAGTCATCGGTGGTCAAGTCATTGAATTGCTACTTATAGACATACGTACTTACGTACGTGCATGCAAACACACGCACATACATACACACACATGCCGGCCTCGGTGGCTCAGTTGGATGCGCTGTCCGACTGGAGACCAGGAGGTCGCGGGTTAATTCCCCGCCGAGGTCGGCCACATTCTTTCGTCGAGATTGATCATGAAATATTTTCTACGGCTATTCTCTCCCTTCCGCTGATTCAAGAAGGGTAGTTGTCAGTTTCTGGCGAAAGAATGTGCACAATACTGATTAACCGCTTAGAGGACTAAGCCTGCCCAGTAAAAATGCGGTTAGGTAAACTGACCACGCTTGACATGACCCAATTGGGTTGACTGGGCCGTAAAAGCTCAACTCAAACACATACATACATACATACATACATACATACATACATACATACATACATATACATACATACATACATACATACATACATACATACATACATACATACATACATGCAGCATGTATGTACTCATACATGCATGCTACTCATACATGCATGCATACAAGCATGCACCCACGCACTTACAGAGTACAACTTCCCTAAAACAGCCCGCTTAGAAAACACAAAACTGGCTGTTGAAGAGGGATGGATGTTTTTGTAAAGAGCTTTCTTTTAGATAATGAAAAAAATTGGCCGTTACAGGTGGTTAATGTTGTTGGGAAGTGACCGTTCGAGGACGTTCCACTGTTCATGTTTATGTCCAGCCACACTTCCATCCATCCATCCATCCATCCGTCCGTCCGTCCGTCCGTCCGTCCGTCCGTCTGTCCAGCCAGCCTCCATCCAGCCAGCCATCCGGCCGGCCTTCCTTCCTTCCGTCTGTCCGTTAGTCCATCCATCCATCCATCTTCCTTGCTTGCTTGTTCCTTCCATCCATCCTACCATCCGTCCGTCCGTCCGTCAATCCATTCATCCATTCAACCATCCATTCATCCATCTAACCATCATCCATCCTACCTTCCATTAACCCATCCGTCCATCCATTCTTCCAGTCATCCATCCGTTCGTCCATCCATCCATTCATGCATGCATCCATCCATCCATCCATGATTCTTGTGTTAAGACATGGCAAAATATTATTCCTCATCAATAAATATTGTTATACTATATACCTACCATTTATCTGTATTATAAATCGTAAGCAGTTTTTAATTAGTCAAATCGTATTCTTTGCCGGATTTTGAACCGGCAGGCAAAAAGGGTCTAACAGAAATGCGAACAACAAAAAACCTGCATCCGCGGAATTTGATCGGGACGTCGCTTTTCCCAAGTAGAATGATTTTTAAGAGCACGTATCTAATGTATCGCTTAATGTTCATGAATGCCCGGATATCCGACCGCGCATGCGCATGCTGATCTGGTTTATTCCTGTTCGCATATGGATACACCAACAAGGAAATCAACTCTGACATCATGGAAATACAGTCGACTCTCGTTATCTCGAATTCCAAGGGACTCACTGAAATACTTCGAGATATCCGTACCTCGACATATCAGAGTTGAGAGAGTGAGTAAAATAATAAATTGAACAACCACATTTAACAAATGAATATGTAATTTGACTCCTGAAGTTAGAAATATATATATAAAATAATGTGGAAAAGAGGAGAAATTGCTCCTCCTCTTTTCCACATTATTTTGTTACCTGTTGTCATAGTTTCATGTTAAAACAGGGACCAGATTTTCACTTCGAGATAAGCGGTAATTCGAAATAAGCGAGTTCGAGATAACGAGGTTCGAATGTATTTATCTCCCTTCTCATTGTGGCTACTCTTAAAGGAAAGAATTTTGCTGCCTTTTAAGAGTAGCATCGGTTTTGAAAGAACAACCCCTGGATAAGCGAATTCCTGTCTGCAAAATGTTATGTCCTTTTGCAAAATGACGGCAAAATCTCTCAAATCTCTCAAAATCTCTCATTTACCTTCGGCGCCCTTTTTGCTTGATGAAACTGTCATATTCTGTATTTGATGGAAAATCAAATAACATGTGTTACCTTCATATTTATATATTATGGATTAGCACTTAAATGATATAGGAAATATTTAGTTGTAGTGGGGCACGGTAAAATCAACATTATTTCCCACGTTAAATTCGAAGGTTCAAACTAATCGGCGCATCCGTGCAGTTGTTGGTCCTTATTTCAATCTCTGAAGAGATTGATTGATTGATTGTATTGGGGTTTAACGACACGTCAACTCTTGTAGGTCATTTTGTGTCGGTTCCCAGAGAAAGGGAGAAAGAAGAGAAAGAAGAAATAGTAGAGGAGATGAAAGAGAGGAACAAGAAAGAGGAACAGGAATGAAAGTGAAGAAACAGAAGAATAAAAAACATTCCCTCTCTACCCCAACCTGCTACAAAAATAGCAGGCCTTGCCCAACTGTAAGCCAATATCAATTGGACGCCCCGGTGACGTAAGATACACGACACCTTCGCACCACCTGACACCCACCTCTGAACAGATATAATGATGCTACACAGCAAGGACGCGCCGGTTACTCTATGTTTTCACCGTTCGCGCGCATGACATCGTTTATGTAGGCCGTGCCATGCAAAAACGTGTCTTCAGACACTAGTAAGGGGTCAGCGAAGGCCCAGATCAACGAAGGCCCAGATCAGCCTGCGCGAATCATTGGATAATGGAGAGCAAAGGCCTGGATCATACTTTGCTTATACGCAAGATGATCTTAATCTGCGCATTTTGCGAATGTTCGAAGACATTTTTTCGCGTGACGTCACCCATATTGAAGCTTTTGATGTCGCCGCCAGATTCATTACGAAAACATGCCTATTCAAATATACTGAAAATTACACCTAAAAAAAAAAACTGAAAATTTTCAGATAAAAACTCTGATATTTTTCATATTTCTGCTCTATATATAGATTGTGGGTACACGTTAGAACCGCCTCGGCGGATAAAAATTCTGATATTTTTCATATTTCTGCTCAAAACATAGATTGTGGGTCCTCGTTAGAACCGCCTCGCTGAGCGGTTCTAACGAGTACCCACAATCTATGTTTTTGAGCAGAAATAAGAAAAATAATGTATACCCCTGTAAACCCCAGTTTTACCTTATAAAAATGGGGATTAAGGGGGTCAATATGATATAGGCATGTTTTCGTGATGAATGTATCCGTAATTGATTTAGACTTCAGTACGTTCCTTAATGTCAACAGATTGCTTACAATTAACATCGAACAACTTACATGTATACACAATAAAACTTCCGTGGTTCCAAAGATATTCGAGTAATTAAAGCTGGACTGTACGATTAAAGCGCGGATTCTTGATAAATTTATACTTACTAAAGTATTCAGCTTTGTATTTTGCTTTCTGACTTCATATATAGAACATTGAAACCGCTCTCAACAACAGCTAAGTACCTATAACAGTCATTTTTCTGAGTTCCCAACCCAGCTGAAGAAGTATCAGGCGCGCTAGTTTCGACCAATTAGGCCTCATCAGTGGGCCTCATGTATTATCTCTTTTTTTTTATTGATATTTTATTTTATATATATATATTTTTTATTTATTTATTTTTTTTTTTTTTTTTATTTCTTTTTTTTTTTTCTTTTTTTTTTTTCTAAATCTCGGAAAGGGAGAGACTGGCTCCAATCTCCAGTGACTAAATATTTATTCTTATAATCCTGTTTGATAATCTCCTAAAAAAAAAAACAAAAAAAAACAGGAAATAATATCATGACTAATGACTATAAAAGCTGGTCACTGGTGACCAAAATAATATCATGACTATAAAGGCTGGTCACTAGAGACCAGCCTTTATAGTCATTATATTATCTTGGTTTTATTTTAATGGATTATTAAACAGGATTATAAGAATGATTATTTAGTCACTGGAGACTGGAGCCAGTCTAGGAATGGGGCTCACAAAGGACCGGAAAATATGAAGTACACTTTATTGAAGTACGAGGAGACGTTTAACGGCAGCCATTACGAAAACACACCTATTCAAATATATTAAAAATTTTCACCTCCAAAAACTGAAAATTTGCAGATAAAAAAAAATCTGATATTTTTCATATTTCTGCTGAAAACATAGATTGTGGGTACTCGTTAGAACCGCTTCAGCGAAGCGGTTCTAACGAGTACCCACTATGTTTTTGAGCTGAGATAAGAAAAATAATATTTAACCCTGTAAACCCCCAGTTTTACTATATAAAAGTGGGGTTTAAGGGGGTCAGCATCATATATGCATTTCGTGACGAACCGGCTGAAATGTAGATAGACGTGGCGCGAACAGCTTAGATCCTGACCAGAATGTCCAAATGCACTGGCTGATCTCGTATTTTCTCTTAAGTATATGTAAATGTTAGTCATTCAATGGCAGCTTTTGTACGCACATACCAAGTATGTCTTAACATCGCAAAATAAAAGAACATATGTTCAGTAAAATGTTATATAGGTTCATAAAAGGCTCATTCAGCAAAAAAGAGATCTTAGATTATATTAGCCGAAGCGTCAGAAACGTACCTCCGAGCATGTGCGCCCAGCGAAGATTCAGATCAGACTGCGCATTCGCACAGTCTGATCAGAATCTTCACTGGGCGCATTCTGGATAGCCAAGGATGCAAAGTTTCTTCGTGTGGTCAACGAAGACGCAGGCTGATTAAGTCTTCCATTACGAATACACACATATTCAAATATATAGAATATTTCACCTCCAAAAACTGAAAATTTTCAGATAAAAAACTCTGATATTTTTCATATTTCTGCTCAAAACATAGATTGTGGGTACTCGTTAAAACGAGTACCCATAATATATTTCTGCTCAAAACATAGATTGTGGGTACTCGTTAGAACCGCCTCGACGAGGCGGTTCTAACGAGTACCCACAATACATGTTTTTGAGCAGAAATAAGAAAAATAATGTATAACCCTGTAAACCCCAGTTTTACTATATAAAAGTGGGGTTTAAGGGGGTCAAAATTATATAGGAGTGTTTCCGTGATGGTTGGGCGCACATGTGAGAAAGTGCATTTTCTCTAATTGCGGCTCTGATGCGAACAGAGATGTCCCAGATCGGTCTGTGTAACCTTCACTTTTTGGATGGCACATTTAAAGCATCCTACATTCAAAACCCGAAACGAGACTGCACTGATATAAACCTCGCCATTTGCAGTTTACACCATGCGTATAATACCCTTTTTTCTCGACGCGGCTCAGTAGCTTTTAATTGATCAAGTTTCATAAGGAGCCTTAAGTTCTTTACTTTATAATTTCTTATACAACATACCTCAAAGATATCAAAGGTTCAATACGTTACTCTGTGTGACAGATGAAACCTATCTGAAGTTTCAAAAATCTACCTTGCTACATTTTACTGTGAAGGAATTGCTGGGTTTCCATACAATAGTGTTGGGAGTCGACTAGAATTACATAGTCGATCATCGGTTTTGTAAACCGAATGATCACCGATTAATAGTCTACGAGGTAGTTATTTATATCTATAATCATGATAATATATTTATAAGAGGGATATCTACATATTTCACGGTTTATTTCTCATTACGAAAACATGCCTATTCAAATATATATAGAAAATTTCACCTCCAAAAACTGAAAATTTTCAGATAAAAAACTCTGATATTTTTCAAATTTCTGCTCAAAACATAGATTGTGGGTAATCGTTAGAACCGCTTCGCCGAGGCGGGTCTAACGAGTACCCACAATCTATGTTTTGAGCTGAAATAAGAAAAATAATGAATACGCCTCTAAACCCCAGTTTTACTATATAAAAATGAGGCTTAAGGGGGTCAAAATTATATAGGTATGTTTTCGTGATGTCCATGAAAATATATGCTGTGGGTACTCATTAGAAGCGCCTCAACAAACAGTTGACAATGCGGCATCTGATCTAGGTCTGTGCTGTTTGCCAGTTATCCTTTTGGGTCTCCATACTAAAAATGGGTTAACCTTCGATGTTAAAGTAAGCATTAGAAGCGTCCGGGTGGCGGAATGGTTAGCGCTCCGGACTTAGAATCACGAGGTCCGAATCCCGCTGGAGTCGGAATTCAGCTCCTGACTGTGCGGCGATTCATTGTTTAGAGCATTTCATTATCACCCTTCCATCGTCTCGATATGACTTAAATAATGTTGAAATGGACGTAAAACAAGAAAACCATCGTCCTCGTGTGAAGATTTGGTAGGTCAGTTTTCCTTTGCTCCACCGCAATTAAATATTTCCTATCGTTTAAGTGCTAATCTATATTAACAATTATGGGTGTAACATGTGGCCTTTGATTTTCCATCAAATACATGACGGCTGCATCATGAAGCAAAAAGAATGGCTAACCTTAACCACTCTCCTGGCTAATTCAGCTGACGACAAATTGCTGATATTATTATTTTTCTCATTTTTCCCCAGATAACAAGATATGACATTTCATACGAATTGTCTCCAAGGATTTGACTTTTCATACAAATTGTCTTCATTGGAAATTGGAGACAATTTGCATGAAATGTCAAATCCTGTTTTATGATAAATAAATAAATAAATAAAATAAAAATGAAAAAAACTATTTCAGTATGTCGTCTACTGAAAATTTTACCCAGTGCAAAGCGTTAAACTGACCGAATGCACCTGGAAATTTTGCAGCCATTATTCAAAGGGAGATAACTTTTGCAGACAGGAATTCGGTTACCTAGGATTTAGATTCTTTCTAAAATAGGGGTTGCTCTTTAACTGGGAAAGACTTTGCTCCCAGAGGGAATGAAAAGACAGGAAAATATATCCTTATCAGAGTTAGTTCCCTTGACGGTGTGCTCATTCACCATGATCATAGACAATCAGCAATGAACTCGATCAGCCTGCGCATGCGCGTAGTTGGTTCAGAATATTAAATATTCAGTTACTGACTCATTTGATGCATGTGACAGAAAATATACTTAACCCTTAAAACGCCAAGAAAATCTGCATCTGAAAATGTTGTCTGTTATTGTCGTCTGCTGAATATTCTTGCAAACTTTTCAAACCTATTTTTGCATATAGGCAAACAGTGTGGACCCAGATCAGACTGCTCCTAAAGGAGCAGTCTGATCTGGGTCCACACTGTTTGCAGAAATGACTTTTAAAGTAACCGGCAGAAGACAAAGCAGGCGACAATAGTTGTGACTGGCGCTTTAAGGGTTAATGTCAAAACCCAAAGGTCACGATCAGGTTGTGCAGAGGCAGGCTTTTTGCTGTTCGCACATGCATTAAGCCCCTTTTTAATCAACATGTGACTAATTAAAAGCTGCTTACGATTAATAATGCAGATAAACGTTAGATATTTAGTATAATGTTTGTTGATGATCAATAATTTTGTTCACATCTTGACACAACAGTTCATGGGCGTAGACAATCTTAGAGTTTGCCATTGCATCGGAAGCATTTTATGAAAGGTTATGGACTGGTTCAGGGCTATTTTTACATGGACTGCTTAACGTTATTTGCAACCAAGTATAAGCTTTCGCAAAAAGCTTGGTCTGCGCTTAGCACACAAAGCGCAGACCAAGCTTTTTGCGAAATCTAATACTGGCATACTATAGATAATATACTATACAAACTATATACGAGGGTCGTGCAAAACGTTCTGTCACGAACAGGCTTCCTTGGTTTTATCCCAAGTATATTTTAAAATGCTTCACTGCAATTGAATGGTGTGTTGAATATCTAACGATACCCGTTTATTTCGTTCAAACTGCTTTCCAACTGACCGAGTTATTTCAAATTGAAATAGATGCAGTCATATACACTGACTAATTTACTTGTTACGAGTAAGAAACGCCCAAGCAAAGAATGGTCAGGAGTCCACCTTTTACATGACAACTCCTCCTCTCATAAGTGTGAGGTTGTTCAGTCTTTTTTGGCTTCTGAAAAGGTGAAAGTTTAAAACCATCCACCTTATTCACCTGACCTGAGTCCTTTTTATTTCCAAAGCTTAAGAAAATGCTTTCTGGAAAAAAGTATACGTCTAGAAGTTCTCTTGGCAGCGCTATTTATTAGTGTCATCAACAGATACCAAAAGAAGACTATTTATCTGCTTTTCGCGACTGAGTAAAAAGGTTACGAAAATGTGTTTCTGTAAAGGGGGAATACTTTGAAGGTTTGTAATAAAAATATGTTTGATAAAACGTAGCACTGTAGTACCCAGTGACAAAACTTTTTACAGGACCCTCGTATCTTGAAAAGGCTTGTCTGATTTTCATAAAATAAATTCATACACATCAAAGAAAAAGCAGTGCTTGCTTCCCTTGTCAAAGGGAGACTATTCCAGCAGGCAATAATTTGCTTTCCTGGTACAGTCCACCCTCTTTATACCGACACCCGATACAACGACAAATTTCATTATAATGATAATTTGACTGGTACGAAACCTTTGCTCAAGAGGTGACAGTTAATCGGAAAATATACAAGGACGTCGTCTTTAATACTGCAAGAAACATATGGATATTTGTTAGATTCTATCAAGTATCTCATGTTCTAGGAAATAAAATCATTTCTTATAAATATGTCAGTCATTAAGAATTCTTTACAACAGCAAATTCATTTTTATGACAATATCATTGGGAACAAATGGTGTCGTTGTAGCGTGGGTCGTTGTAGCGAAGGTCGTTGTAGCGTGGGTCGTTGTAGCGAGGGTCGTTGTAGCGTGGGTCGTTGTAGCGAGGGAAGTTGTAGCGTGGATCGTTGTAGCGAGGGACGTTGTAGCGTGGGTCGTTGTAGCGAGGGTCCACTGTATATGAATCTTTACTAACAGGGGTTTTATTCTTAAAGGAAAGAATGTTCTCCTAAATTCTTTCAAATGTACCCTTTTTTGAGAAGGGAGGCAAATGCTTTCCAGTCATAATAACCTCCCCTTGAGATACAGTGAACCCTCATTACAACGACAGCATTTGTTCCCAAAGCTGTTACCATTAAAATGAATTTACTGTTGTAAAGAATCCTTAATGGACAGAATGATATGTAAAAAAGACCTTGTTTTAATTTTATTTCCTCATAGAACATATGTTTTGGATATTTGTTAGAATCGCCTCGGTGAGGCGATTCTAACAAATATCCAAAACATGTTGCTTGAAGTTTTAATGCAATGTTCTTGCATAATTTATCATTCTAACACCCCTGCACGTGTTGTTCCTTATTTGTCTTTACATTTCTAGCCGTGCTTTATCTAAGGTATTTGAGCACAAGAATTTCGTCGCGCGCTATTGACGGGAAACCAATCATATTTGCGAAAGTTTCGCCCCCTGGTAACTATGGACGCTAGATTAGCTTACAATATTGGCCGAAACATTCATATACATAATAAATTATTTTATTTATTAAGACAGAAAATGATCTATGAGCATATTGCAGTTCTTTGACTTTTTTTTTACCTGATGAGTTTCTCTACAGGTTACACCATTCAAACACATTCGTTTTACTTCTACTGTCCTTTCAACATCTTTTGGAAAGTCGTTTTTTGCCTGGCGCTGTACACAGAAGAAGTAAATTTGCAAACTTTTGTCATGATTTAATGCAAAACCATTTGTCGTAACTACCTATGCACAAAAAGTTTTATTGTAGTCATTGGTTTTTAAAAAATCAAGTATTTTCACTTTTCCCCATTGTAAAAATGAATGCAAATAATGCAGAAATCTATAGGGTAGGTAACTTGGAGGCAGATTTTCAACAAGTTCCGCTTGTTCAATTTTTCTGAAAGTTTCACAATATTGTTGTGGAACATCAATAATTCAAATTCTGCAAAGAAACTTGAAAACTTCTTTCTTAATCAAAAATTCCAAAAAATCACTTTACTATAGAAATTGCATAGGTCAGACCAATTTTTGGCCATAAATTTAATTTTAGGGTACATATTTGAGAACAAAACACAGAAACAGAAAAGACAAATGGTTTCTGATAAGATATGGTCATTCAGAACAAAATATTTTCATTTAAGATAAAACGCCAAGCAAAAAACATCTTTCCGAGTGATGTCGAAAGGACAGTAGTTGTTGACGTTCGAAAACGAAAATAAGTCGGTTAATATTCTTATTTGCTGTTATATCTGTTCTTATTAAAATCCATCACGGCTCAAATTTCATACTTTTTGCAATCCTTTCATGAACACAGGATTTAAGTTTTTATATTACGACATCGTTTATTTATATTTTACACTGTCAGCTGATTCGCATAATTTATCCGCCATTTTGATTATACGTCATCGAACCTTGTAACTACGTAACCGCGTGACGTAATGCTTAAGAGGTATTGTCAACTACCAAAGGGGAAGTCAGGTAATAAAAATAATAATGAAAATCAATAAAAAAAAATCATTTATGCAAAACTCGCTCAATGAGGGGTGTTAGAAAAGAAATAAATTATTCCGAACCGTGTTCAAATGCCCCAGATAAAGCACAGTTGAGTTTGGGTTGTATCCATTTGAGCACTTGCTCGCTGCGCTCGCTCGTGCTCAAATAGGTACAACCCAAACTCAACTGTGCATTTGAGCACGGTTTGGAATAATTTATTTCTTTACTAACTTTCACTTCTTGAGCGAAGGTTTCGTGACAATCAAATTGTTATCGAGTGTCGGTAAAAAGAGGGTTGACTACATAATTTCGCCTACGACGCCAAATAAACATGACTATTATAGCATGGATGCCAAGGGGCGGATTCAGGGGTTTCGGGGATTCAGTCGAAATCCCCTTTGACTCAGAATTTTATTTTCATGGGAAATAATAAATTTGGGATACCGTATTTACCCAAAATGTTCATATACCTTACAAACTTTGCCTTATACTGCTTCCTGTGAATGTTTTTAGAATTGCTGGATGAGAGGAAAACAGTGTAGAATTGATCAGACGCCGCGTTCTACGGTATATGATCTGGGTCTACACTGTTCAGGCATGTCTTGTCTATATGTAGAGTAAAGACGGTAATTTGATCAAAGCCCCTCAGAAATCACCCTGGGGCCAGTAATTAAAAAAAAAATCTCGTCTGCTTGCAGAATTACTCTGCCTTCGACATCTTTAAGAAAGTCGTTTTTTGCTGGTATTTACACAGAAGTAAAATTGCAAACTTTGTTTTCGAAACCCTTTGTCGTAACTATGTGCAAAAAAGTTTTATTCTATTCATTAAAAAAAAATCAATCGAATATTTTCATTCTCCTACCATTTCCACACCCCACCCCCACCCTAACCCCTACCCCACCAAACAGACAGAGTATAAAAGGCTTCAAAATATGCAGAAATCGGTAGGGTAGGTATACTGGAGGCAGATTTTCAACGTTCCACTTGTTCAAATTTCTGATTTTTTTTTTTACAATATTGTCATGAAGCATCAATCATTCAAAATCAGCAAGGAAATGTAAAAAAATATTTTCTTGAATAAAAATTCCCAAAAAATGTCTCTCTACTTAGAAAATATATAGGCCAGACCAAATTTTGCCGTAAATTTATATTTAAGGTAAATATTTGAGAACAAATCTCAGAAAGACAGATGGTTTCTGACCGTGACAAGATATATATCATTCAGAACAAACTACTTTAATTTAAAATAAAATGCCAAGCAAACAAAACTTCTTCCCAAGTGATGTCGAAAGGACAACAGGGGATTACTGAAATGTTATGGAACGGTATTTATACAGAACCTGGGTCGGTGTGTTGCGAGATTTAGAAGTCGTAGAACCAGAGTCGGTGTTTTGTGAGATTAAGTAGTCTTAGAACCAGAGTCGGCGCTTTGTGAGATTTAGTAGTCTAAGAACCAGAGCCAATACTTTGTAAGATTTAATAGGTGTAGAATCTGGGTCGGCGTTTTGTGAGATTTAGTAGTCGTAGACCTAGAGTCGGTGCTTTGTGAAATGAAATTTAGTAGTCTTAGAACCAGAGCCCATCCTTTGTAAGATTTAGTAGTTGTACAATCAGAGTCTGTGTTTTGTGAGTTTTAGTAGTCGTAGAACCAGAGCCTGTGCTTTGTGATATTTAGTAGTGGTAGAACCAGAGGCGGTACTTTGTGAGATGAGATTTAGTAGCGAAGGAAACAGAGTCGGTGCTTTGTGAGATGAGATTTAGTAGTAGAAGAACCAGAGTCGGTACTTTGTGAGATGAGATTTAGTTAACGTAGAACCAGAGCCAGTGCATTGTGAGATGAGATTTAGGAGTGGCGGAACCAGATTCGGTAGTCGGCGCTTTGTGAGACCTAGAGTCGGCGCTTTGTGAGATGATATTTAGTAGTCTTAAAACTAGAGTCCATCCTTTGTAGGATTTAGTAGCGGTAGAACCAGAGACGGTGCTTTGTGAGATTTAGTAGTCGTAGAACCGCAGCCGGTGCTTTGTGATATTTAGTAGTGGTAGAACCAGAGACGGTGCTTTGTGATATTTAGTAGAGGTAGAACCAGAGACGGTGCTTTGTGAGATTTAGTAGTCGTAGAACCGCAGCCGGCGCTTTGTGATATTTAGTATTCGTAGGACCAGGGACGGTGCTTTGTGAGATGAGATTTAGTAGTTGTAGACCCGGAGTCGATGCTGTGTTAGATTTAATTCGTCTGTCATTACTGATAATGATCAATCTTAATGAAATGCGTGAAATGCTACTGTTTGTGTGTTCTAAGACGGCTGATGAGATCTTAACTCTAAACTGCCTGCTGCAGATAGATCAAGAGAGGTCTGAGGAAGAAAGCTCTGTTGGTGATGTCTTATCTCTGGCTTTCCTCTGAGCACGTTCCTACTCGGCTTCGCTGATTCTTTTTGCTTCGTATTCACCAGCACCCCTTCTTATGAGGCCTTGCCTTTTTGATCGATCGTCTGCAATGTGTTCCTACGACTCTGTTGGTATGTTGAAGTCCTTAAGGGAGGCTTTGAGGGTGTCCTTGTATCGCTTCTTCTGACCACCGTGGGAGCGTTTTCCCACTTGTCGTTCTCCCCAGAGGATTTTCTTTGGCAAACGATCATCAGGCATTCTGATAACATGGTCTGTCCATCTTAATTGTCCGATTTCAAAAGAGTGTGTACACTCTGCATCCCTGCCTCATGACTTCTGTGTCTGGAATCCTATCTTGCCACTTAATCTTTAGAAGTTTTCTAAGACAGTTTCTATGAAAGTGTTTGGAATCCTGTCTTGCCACTTAATCTTTAGAAGTTTTTTGGCATGTCGTTGGTAAACTGTCCAAGTTTCGCATGCTAAAAATGTAGCAGTAACACAAATCTGTAGATTTTCAACTTTGTGTCAAGTCTGATTCCACTTTGATCTCAAATACTTCCACGTAGTCGGCTAAATGCTGCTTTGGCTTTGGCAATTCTGGCATTGACCTTCATCAACGTGCACAGCTTTGGCAATTCTGGCATTGACGTCTTCATCAACGTGCACAGCTTTGGCAATTCTGGCATTGACGACTTCATCAACGTGCACAGCTTTGGCAATTTTGGCATTGACTTCTTCATCAATGTGCACATCTCTTGACAATGTGCTTTCAACGTAGGTGAACTTGTCTACCACTTTGCAATCGCTGACCTTTCGCTGTATTGGTAGGCTCCTTGTAAGGCTTTCCAGGGGTTGGCTGATATACCACCTCAGTCATTTTTATGCTTATTGTGAGATCATAGCTGTCACATGCGACTGATACTTGATCCACACATTTCAGCATGTTCTCTTCTATTGGGGTACCCTTTGCTATGTCATCAGCAAAGAGGAACTCGTCTAGCACCTCTGAAAAGTTTTCCATCAAAGCGATACCTAATAGGTATACCATTGTCACCATCCTGGAAAGCATCCATGAGCCTGGCAAAAAACATCACGCTGAACAGCGTTGGAGCTAGAGCACAGCCTTGCTTAACGCCATTTGTCACAGAGAATGGATCAGAAAACCCGCAATCATTTTGGACCTGTGCAAGCATACCATCGTGGAACTGCCGCACCATTGCTATGAACTTGGCCGGTAAGCCAAACTTTATCATAATTTTTCAAAGTTCCTCACGACTGACTGTGTCAAATGCTTTGGTAGGGTCGACAAAGGTCATGTAGAGGTCCACTTTCTGTTCCTGGCATTTTGTTCCTCTGTCCTTCCTGAATCCACATTGGCTTTCTGGTAGAAGCCCTGACTGTTCAAGGTGTTCATTCAGTCGATTCAGTAGGGCAATAAAGAGATGCCCCAACGATTGTCACAGACTCGAGGATTTCCTATTCGTGTGAATACGTGGATAATTATACCCCCGACATACGAAGTATGTGGGGTATATAGTTTTCGCTTACCGTTCGTTCGTTCGTTCGTTCGTCTTTCCATCACAGGGTCAAAGTTTTTGCGTTAAAGTTTATAAGACCTCATATTTTGAAGACCCTTTGATGGATTTCATTCATATTTGACCTGATGGTAGATATAGGGCTTAAGTTTTTATCAGCACCAATCCTAGCCCGGGGGATAACCTTGGGGTCAAGGTCACGGACTTAGAATTTTCATAAAAAAAAGTCAAAATTGTTGTGTTTATGTTTATATAGTTATACCATCAAGACCCTTTAAGGAATTTCATTTACTGATATTTTACAAGTTGGTAGATATAGGTCTACTCAGCATGATCCCCATCCCAGGATATGACCTTGAGGTGAAGGTCACAGACTTAGAAATTTCATATAAAAGTAAGAAAAATTTGCATCTAAGTTTATATAGCTATACCATCATTATTATCAAGATCTTTTGTTGAATTTTGTTATCCTCCTACTGATAGGTTTAGGGGATATAGCTATCAGCATGGAATCCATCCATCCATCCATCCATCTGTCTGTCCATAAACGCATTATTGTGCACCCCATAACTCCTAAGTACCCTTTGAGCTATTTTCTTGAAACTCTATCAGGTTGTAGAGGGCATTTGGTAGGGGTGTCGGCTACAAAAAAAGACAACTCTAACTGACTTGGTCCATGAGTTATATCTCCTTGTCTCCGAAATTGTAAAAAAAATTGTGCGAACCATAACTTTAAAACACGTTAAGATATTTTCATGATACTTCACCGGTATGTAGAGGACATAAAATTCATAGCAGACGATATTCTTTTCGTTTGTCTTAAAACATGTGATCGTCTGCCTTTCATAGAAAATAAGTCATGACATGTCATGTGAACCGTCTCCTTTGCAGACGATTCATGTGAAATGTCATGACTTATTTTCTATGAAAGTAAACTGAAATAAAAGTGTCGTCTGCTGCAGTTGTGATTTTTGCTGTAAGGGTTAAGATGTCTTCTGATATTTAAATTAGATAGGGTAAGGGTTAGTGTCAAAGATGGTTCGCAAAAGGGCGCAAGCTGTCACACGGCTTTAGTGCTAGCAGAAATTGAAGCGCGCAACTTATCCTACAAGGGAAATATTAATTGCAAATTATATTTATGGAAATGAATCAAAACAAAGAAGAACAATCAATTCTCCTCCACAATTAAGTGCTCATCTATAATAATATTTGCGCTGGTAACATATGTTTCTTTATTCTTAAGCCACAACGTAATGATATATTTTTATAAATTAATTACGCGTAATGCGAAATTCTAAACTAGGAGAGATCAACTTCATTTGCGGGTTTTCCTAAAGTATGGTTATTTGTTTTAACCCTTAGAGCGCAAATCACAACTGCTGCAGGCGACACTCTTTTTTACTATTTTTTCAGACATTTTGTATTGACATTTCATGTGAAGATTACTATTTTTTCAGACATTTTGTATTGACATTTCATGTGAATCGTCTGCTAAGCAGACGATTCACATAAAATGTCAATACTGATTTTCTAAGAAAAGTAATAAAAAAATGAAATGTCGTCTGCTACAGATGTTACTTGGCGCTTTAAAAGTTAATGCATACACAGATGCGTGCAAAATGTTCCGATTCAAACTTGTATTTTCGTCCATGTTTGCATGAAAAGAAATGGTTTTCAAAATGCGTACAATCTAAAACTGATATTATAAAAGTAGATGCAATTTAATTAGTTGCAAATCTGCACAACAACAAAAACAAACTTTAGTGTACCTTTGTCCCAGCGCATGAAGTCGCAATGAAACGCAAAAAAACATAGTTCGGTCCGATAAAACATCTACTTTGTAGATGTTTTATCGGACCGAACTCTGTCTTTTGCGTTTTACTGCAGAATACGTATTCTAAACTTTATTCTTATGGACTATAGTCTGGTTACAACGACCTGACCGGGTGTGGTCTAAATATGAGTAAATGACATTACCTGTCACTGTCAAAATGGCTCAGTCTATTCACAAACCTGCTTGAACAGCGATGCCATTACGTTGGCACTCTCACTGCTATTATATTCGAAATGAGCTGCCATGGCAAATATTGTTGAGTGCGGTTACCAAACCGCCACTAGATTTTACATATTATTTGGGGCGACTGGCAAACCGCCACCAGATTGAACATACCACATTTCGACAATCCGTTTTCCTGTAACTACCAACCTAATAACTACCTAACAAATAATTCTCTCCTAAGGCCGATAACGCTAGATTCTGCATTCAAACACATTAACCTTATGTATTCTTATGCTTATAAGTAGGGAATAAATAAACAAAACAAAACTTCCATTAAAAATAATAATAATAATAATAATAATAATAATAATAATAATAAGACTTTTATCAAATTGAATGCGGACGAATTTAAATACTCCGGTAAAACGTGCCAAATCTGCAGCGTTGGGTTGAACTTGTTACCCGAGCTACGGTCCTAGTAATTACCGAAAAGGGGGCTATCGGATACTGACATCACGAAAGCACGCCTATATAATTTTGATCCCTTAAATCCCACTTTTATATAGTAAAACTGGGGTTTACAGGGGTATACATTATTTTTCTTATTTCTGCTCAGAAACATAGATAGTGGATACCCGTTAGAACTGCCTGGCCGAGGCGGTTCTAACGAGTACCCACAATCTAAGTTTTGAGCAGATATATGAAAAATATCAGAATTTTTTATCTGAAAATGTTCATTTTTTGGTGGTAAAATTTTCAGTATATTTGAATAGGCATGTTTTCGTAATGGAAGGACTAAATCGAAGTCAGTTCTAGAGGCCTATAGAATTTCAGGCAACCGTACCCGTCAGCACTCTTAAAGCTTTTATTAGCCGTATCTGTCGGTACACCGATCTAAAGCAACACTTAACATTACGAAAACACGCCTATTCAAATACACTGAAAATTTTACCACCAAAAAATGGCAATTTTTCAGATAAAAAATTCTGATATTTTTCATATTTCTGCTCAAAACATAGATTCGTCGAGGTGGTTCTAACGAGTACCCACAATCTATGTTTTTGAGCAGAAATAACAAAAATAATGTATACCCCTGTAAACCCCAGTTTTACTATCTAAAATGGGGTTTAAGGGGGTCAAAATTATATAGGTATGTTTTCGTGATGAGGTCATCATTATCATCATCATCGAATTTTGATTAACGTGCAGGTACAGGGGCAACATCCACATCAGTGAGCCCCCTTCCAGGTAGCTGGCTTGCTCACACTAGATCTCCATGTGTGTCTATCACGAGGGTCGATAGCCGAGAGCGTCCACTCTCTGCAATCCCTCTCTGTCAGCTGCTTACATGTTGTATGTCAAAGGCTGTCTTGGCTGCACCATTGGAGTGTTCCACATGTCCATACCAGCGGAGCCTTCTCTCCTTCAGAATGAGGTCCAGATCCTCAATGCGAAGCCGCGCAAGTAGCTCATTGGACCTGGTGGTGACAATACCTTGCAGCCTGACATTGTAGATCTGTCTGATCATTGCCCTGCCATTCTGCTGCAGACGTTGGAGGTTTGGCTTTGTCAATGGCCAAGTCTCACTGGCATGGAGTTTTGCGCTCCGCAACAAGAGCTGTACACACGGCCACGTGTTTTGAAAGGGGGGTGGCGGGAAGAGAGAACTGGTAGCAGATCCTTGAACTTCTTCCAGGCGGTTTTCCACACGTGTTGTGGTTGAAAGTTCACAGCTGAGAGCATGTCTCCTAGGTAGCAAAAGGAAGCTACCACCATAGTCATAAACTACTAAATCTCACAGTACACCGGTTACGGATCTGTACGAATAAAATTCCATAATAAAAAATTTCCAGATTTTTACCTCCTTTCTGGGGTCTATTTACATGCTTTGATGCCAGAATTGGTCAAATTGTGTCCTTCATGCCGTTCTGTTTTAGATACGGGCAAAGGAGACCTAAAAGTCTTCTGGGTAGCATGGCCTTTACACGTGTCAAGAGAGGCTTGTCGAGAGCTGGTAAACAATATGGGGTCAGTCATTTCAAAGACATGGAAGCTTCTTACATGTCACATAACCTAGCATACCCTTTCTGGTTTGGGACTCTTCAGAGGGACTGCTGCCAGGCCCCGAGGGTAGAAAACTTTTTTCATGCTCAGCTCAGCTGCGCGTGAAATTTTCCCTGCTAATAAATATGAAAATGCCAACAGTGGTTGGCATTTTCATTTTTTATTAGCAGAGAAAGTTTCATGCTCAGCTGTGTTTAGCAAGAAAGAATTTGCGATTGTTAGTAATTTGAGATTTATTAGCAGGACAAATTTCATGCTCAGCGGAGTTAAGTATGAAAAAAGCTTCATAACCTCAGGGCCTGGCAAGTACCTGGCGTTTATCCTTTGAACTTCAATCCAAAAATCTACGGGCTTCAGAATAGTTGTGGAAACGTGTATACAGTCAAACCTCTTTATACCGACACTCGATACAACGACAAAATTTGTTGTAACGATAATTTGACTGGCACAAAACTATCTCGCAAGAGGTGATAGTTAGTCGAAAATTATGCAATAACATTGTATTTAATACGAAACATAGTTTTTGGATATTTGTTAGAAGCGCCTCACTAATGCGATTCTAACACATATTCTGTGAGGCAATAAGAATAAAACGCATTTTTCTTACGTATCATCCGACTCAATTAAGTCATAAAAATAAGATATGTCTCGATCATTAATCTTCTCACTGATAAGAGACCGGGCGCAACAAGACCTAGAACATTGTCAATAAACGATATAAAGGTAGAGGCTCAATAGGGGGATTTAGTACTGGCTTACTTATCTGATCAATAAGTAATATCTCCTCCAAAAATATTTATTACCCCTCTGAAGGCTCTATATCACCACTGTTGGAATCTCATAATCACCACTTTATGACATGTCTTTGATCTCTTTTGCATAGCGCCAATGTTGGTGCAATAGAATTATCAGTGAGTGGTACCAGTTGTGATCTCATTTTACTATGCCTGTTAGGATTCATTTCACATCACGAAAACACGCCTATATAATTTTGACCCCCTTCAACCCCACTTTTATATTAGTACAGTAAAACTGGGGTTTAAAGGGGTATACATAATTTTTCTTATTTCTGCTCAAAACCATAGATTGTAGGTATTCGTTAGAACCGCCTCGTCGAGGCGGTTTTTAACTAGTACCCACAATCTATGTTTTGAGCCGAAATATAAAAAAAATATCAGAGTTTTTTTATCTGAAAATTTTCAGTTTTTGGAGGTAAAGTTTTCTATACATTTGAATACGCGTGTTTTCGTAATGAACAGCAAACTCATTTTAATGGCAACATCTTCGGGAATAGACTGGCTCCAGTCGTTTCTAATTTTTGTTTTATTTTTATTTTATTTTACTTTTTTTTATTTATTTATTTTTTTTTTATTTATTTATTTTTTTTTTTTGTCATTCTTTCTCACTTCCTGTAGCTGTATTTGTCTCCTAATCCCAGTTCACTGTTTTACTATCTTTTCCACTAAAGGGCATAACTTATCAAATCATTATAAGCTGTACTAGACTGTATACCTTTGAAAAGAAAATAGAAATTGATAGAAGAAAAAGACTACTTCGGGAAAAATACCGTCGTTGTAACGAGGGTGTACTGTAATGCATGCTATAACAAATAATCAATGGTTGTCTGTGCCCCTTAAGTAGTAACATGGATAACCTTTAAAACTCCAGAACTTCAGGTAACAGCATACATTTAGTAGCGTTTGCAAGGGAAATAACTTTTGTATTTTTGTGCCTTCCTTTTGGCCTTCCCAGCACACCAAGCCTTTTCTGAAAAGGAGTCTACTCAAAAAGGAAAGAATTTAGGGAGCAAATTATTTCCTTTTAGAGTAGACCCCTTCTAATGAAAAGAGGTCTACCCTAAAAGGAAAGAATTTGCTCCCAAAGGGAGCAAATTCTTCCCTTTTAGAGTAGACCTCTTTTCAGAAATGAGGCAAGAACAAATTTGACAGAATTGCCTCCCTTAAAAGTGTACCCTTTTCGCTTCTGTAGCGGGATACCTGCCATTGGTAGCCTTCAGAATTTCAAACAGAAACACTTAACGCACTTATCGTCACCTATAACAAGCTGTTGCAGGGTTAGGTTTACAACCGTAGTATGACGCGTGAAAAATTAATCATGCGAATACATTTCTTGAAATATAAACTTGACTGAGAAACAATTTAAACATTTTGTTTTGTTATTGTTTTGTGGAAACAGAATTACCAGATTACGGTACAGCAAGATGCGGCGTGGGGTAGGGTAGGGGAGGGGGATTGTGTGTTGTTATTCCCTTATGAAAATACTCAGAACGAGTCAAATTTTTTTTATCCTTTGTTTTGTTCTTTTTTTATCCTTTGTGACTTACTTGAAATAGCCATTAACTTCCCAGCCAGCATTCTACGTAAATCTATATCGGGCCGCCATCGGCCCGTCAGGGTAGCTGACGGGCCGATGACGGCCGATGTAGATTTACGTAGAATGCTAGCTGGGAATTTAGAAGTAATCTAATTTTATTGATGATTGCAAGATCTACACTTTAGTATGTAAATGTACAGAAGAATCTCGTTATCTCAAACACTGATTACTCAAACTTTTGCTTAAGTCAAACATAGTGTTTAGATAGATATATGTTCCACTCCTTCTATCTCGAACTACTGTTATCTCAAACCAAAAGCATTGGTCATTTGGGGTTTGAGATAATGAGAGTTGACTGTAGTTGGATTGATGTATTTATGTTATTCAAACTCTGTTATCTCAAAGGGCTTGTTCTGATAATAGAGGGATTTTTTTTCAAAACAGTAATATCCAGAAAGTAATGACACAGATTTTTTTTTTTTTTTTTTTTCATTTATATGTCTTCTTTATTACAAATGAATATTTGGATGTGTTATTGCAGATATTGAGTCAGTTTATGTCTTTTTACACCTACCCCTAAAACGTCTTCTTCTCGATAGATATACTGTGGACTCAATTTCCACCAAATTATTTAGCCGTTTTCCGTTTTCTATTAGATACGTTTTAAGACCCTATCAGATGATATTATGAACGATCCGCTAAGTATCGATCTTGCGCATGCGTCTGTAGATCACATGACGAACGTCATAGCTTTTTTCTATAAGAATGTATTTAAAAGGGGGTAACAACCTTTCCAAATTGAAGTGCCTTCCACCCCGTAACCGACAAAATCCTTTTGTCTATGTCATTACGAAAACATGCCTATTCAAATATTATGAAAAGTTAATCACCGAAAAATTGAAAATTTTCAGACAAAAAACTCAAATATCTTTTATATTTCTGCTCAAAACATAAATTGTGGGTACTCGTTAGAACCGCCTCTACCGCCTCTACGAGGCGGTTCTAACGAATACCCACAATCTATGTTTTTGAGCAGAAATAAGAAAAATAATGTATACCCCTGTAAACCCCAGTTTTACTATATAAAAGTGGGGTTTGAGGGGGTCAAAATCATATAGGCATATTTTCGTGATGACTGCTCCATCATATCTACACTACATATATAAAAGAATTTGTCTGTCAGGGGTGGAATAGTATTCACTAAGCCAATAAAGTGACCTGCGCTAAGTTCCATTTTATCGTTATTTTTCCCAATGCAATAACATTCTTTCGTGGAGATTGATCATGAAATATTTTCTACGGTTATTCTCTCCCTTCCGCTGATTCAAGAAGGGCAGTTGTCAGTTTCTTGCGAAAGAATGTGCACAATACTGGTTAACCGCTTAGAGGACTAAGCCTGCCCAGTAACGTGTGGTTAGGAAAACTGACCGCGCTCGACATGACCCCATTGGGTTGACTGGGCCGTAAAAACCTCAACACAAACAAACAAAATTCCCAATGCAATAGCATGTAGCCGCCGCAGTGAGTGGTAGACGTTCATGTGCGCATGTGCAATGCACATTGAATGATTCCATTACGAAAACATGCCTTTTCAAATATATTGAAAGTTTCACCACCAAAAACTGAAAGTTTTCGGATAAAAATTCTGGTATTTTTCATATTTCTGCTCTAAACAGAGATTGTAGGTACTCGTTAGAACCGCCTCGCCGAGGCGGCTCTAACGAGTACCCACAATCTATGTTTTTGAGCAGAAATAAGAAAAATAATGTATACCCCTGTAAACCCCAGTTTTACTATATAAAAGTGGGGTTTGAGGGGGTCAAAATCATATAGGCATATTTTCGTGATGACTGCTCCATCATATCTACACTACATATATAAAAGAATTTGTCTGTCAGGGGTGGAATAGTATTCACTAAGCCAATAAAGTGACCTGCGCTAAGTTCCATTTTACCGTTATTTTTCCCAATGCAATAACATTCTTTCGTGGAGATTGAACATGAAATATTTTCTACGGTCATTCTCTCCCTTCCGCTGATTCAAGAAGGGCAGTTGTCAGTTTCTTGCGAAAGAATGTGCACAATACTGGTTAACCGCTTAGAGGACTAAGCCTGCCCAGTAACGTGTGGTTAGGAAAACTGACCGCGCTCGACATGACCCCATTGGGTTGACTGGGCCGTAAAAACCACAACACAAACAAACAAAATTCCCAATGCAATAGCATGTAGCCGCCGCAGTGAGTGGTAGACGTTCATGTGCGCATGTGCAATGCACATTGAATGATTCCATTACGAAAACACGCCTATTCAAATATATTGAAAGTTTCACCACCAAAAACTGAAAGTTTTCGGATAAAAATTCTGATATTTTTCATATTTCTGCTCTAAACAGAGATTGTAGGTACTCGTTAGAACCGCCTCGCCGAGGCGGCTCCAACGAGTACCCACAATCTATGTTTTTGAGCAGAAATAAAAAAAAATAATGTATACCCCTGTAAACCCCAGTTTTACTATATAAAAGTGGGTTTAAGGGGGTCAAATTTACATAGGTATGTTTTCGTGATGCGAATATGCACAAGGAGAAAATAAAACACAAAACAGTATTATTATCAGTACCCAGCTAGCATTCTACGCAAATCTACATCGGGCCGTCATCGGCCCGTCAGCTACCCTGACGGGCCGATGACAGCCCGATATAGATTTACGTAGAATGCTGACTGGGCTATAGGGTTGCATAGTTTATATTTACTGGAGATTTTATGCACCGCAATTTCAGTAATATATAGAATTATTCATGATAATTTTAGCAAAAAATAAAAACGCAAAAAAGATGACCTGACCCGAAATTATTTTAATTTGACTCTTGTAAGTATAATCAACCAAACATATAAACAGAATGAAATTTGACACAGTTCAAAAATCCCTACTGAAATGGTGAAAATTCTCGGCATATCAGAACAACTCCTTGTATGCTTATGTCAAATGTGTTACCAGATTGAATGAGTCACCTATACACTGTGTTTGTTTACCCATTTTACTCCGTTTATCCCAAATTTCCGTTGTCTCAAACCAAACAGATCCTTACTGCATATTAAAAAGTTATCAGTTCACCCTCTCCTACGCCAAATGCCACGAAAAGCACCAGTGCTATTAGTAGCATTCGTCTGGTTCTTTTTCGTAAAATTTGACGTAGGAGGAGGTGGACGGATGGCCACATGGTCCAAATAAAATTTTAGAGAAAGTTAGCAACGTCTGGTCAGAATTTTTAGGTGCTGCACGAAAGTTTGCGAAAATTTTCCATGGGCTGGACTGTGTTTCACGATCGCTTATGAACTTGATAAAAAATAATATGCCGTTCGAAAATAGGATTGTAATGTTTGCAAAACAGACTTGCGTGTTGCAGAAAAAAGACAAACATTTCTACAGTTTATCACCTACGTATTATCTGCTTTCAAAGATCAAGGTGGGGAACCCACGTGACTTTTCATTTGTGCGCAACTCCTTTTATAGTGGCAGGCCGAGCTTTTTGAAACTTAACAGCTGTTTATGTAAACGTTGCAGTAAAATATGTTTTATACTATACTACAGACAACCCTCTTTATACCGCGCTCGATACAACGACAAAATTCGTTATAATGACAATTTGACTGTCACGAAACCTTCGCTTAAGAGGTAACAATTAGTCACAAATTATGCAAGAATATAACTGTATTTAATACTCTGAAGAAACATATGTTTTGGATATTTATTAGAATCGCCTTGGAGGAGAGGCGATTCTAACAAATATCCAAAACATATGTTCTATGAGGAAATAAGAACAAAACAAGAACTTTTCTTTCAAATCACTCTGCTCATTAAATATTCTGTACAACAGCAAATTCATTTTAATGGCAACTTTTTTGGGAACAAATGCTGTCGTTGTCGTTGCTGTCGTTGTAACGAGGATTCACTGTATTTATAATGGGATACCGTGTTTGTGCAACTCCTCCCATACACTTTTATGCCAGTCTTTTTTTTTTTTTAACTTTGCAAATGCTTTCATCATGGTCTGAAGATGTGCATGTGATTTGGGTATAATCCTGATTTATATGCCCCCGTAATTTTCAATGAGGGATAGGGGAGAGCATATAACATCACCGTTGTCCGTACATACGTCCGAACGTGATGTCCGTCCCGTCCGTAAGTACGAAAAATGGCTTCCGTTCGATACCTTTTGAAACAATTAGTGTATTGAATCATATTTTATACACAGGAATATAATCATAAAATATGGATCAAGTTGATTTAGGGTAAAATCCACCAGTTTTTATGGGAGTTATGACCTTTTTTTTTCAACCTTATCTTGCGTCCGTATGGACGAAACATGGTCTTTTGAAAAGATAAGTGCATTGGATTCATATTTTATACACATGTATATAATCATAAAATATATGTCAAGAAAGATTAAGGGTAAAAAGGAGTTATGGCCCTTTTTCAACTTATTTTTTGCAAAATGCTTGATTCCGGGTGAGGATGTCCCCTGGGCGGGGGCAACTCTGTCGTATTGACACATTTCTTGTTTGTTTGGGTTTTTTTTGTTTGTTTTTTTTTTCGTGTTTTTTTTTTTTTTTGTTTTTTTTTTTTTTTTTTTTTTTTGTTGTTTTTTTTCGTTTTTCCGCATTTGCTTAGTCATTTTTCGAGCTCTCATTACGAAAACACGCATATTCAAATATACTGAAAATTTTACCACCAAAAAATGAAAATGTTCAGATAAAAAAAAAAATCTGATATTTTTCATATTTCTGCTCAAAACATAGATTGTGATTAATCGTTAGCACCGCCTCGATGAGGCGGTTCTAACGAGTACCCACAATCTATGTTTTTGAGCAGAAATAAGAAAAATAATGTATAACCCTGTAAACCCCAGTTTTACTATATAAAAGTGGGATTTAAGGGGGGTCAAAATTATATAGATATGTTTTCGTGATGAATACTATCAAACTGTATACATAGATGGTATCTTGTGTGCACAGCTCCTCTTACAGTTGTAGGCGCCATTCTTGACGTCAGATTGCTGTACTGTTTGCCAATGTTTTAAATGTCCACGTCCAGGTTTTACAGATAACCCTCTCTCAACAGCACTCTGACGTCACAGCGACAAAAAAGCGGCTATAAATAACCGTTACCTGGATTTCGTCTAACGCGCGGTTCGATTACATTGGTCATTGATAATCACGTGGACAACTATCTTAGGGAAGTTTGGCGTTTGTATACTTTGGCTCGATTGTAAATAATCGACCCAAAAACTAACCAGACACCCTTTTATTCGAAACAGCCCGCTCCAGTGAACCCAATGGGGTCATGTCGCGCGCAATCAGTTTACCTAACCACACTTTTGCTGGGCAGGCTTATTCCTCTAAGCAGTTAACCAATATTGTGCAAATTCTTTCGCCAGAAAATGACATCTGCACTTCTTGAATCAGCGGAAGGGAGAGAATGATCGCAGAAAATATTTCATGATCAGTCCCCAGGAAAAGAATGTTGCCGACCCGGCGGGGTCAAAGAAGCCGGTGAGCTAATTCTTGACCGTTTCTTAAATCCAATATATAGCCAGTGTGCATTACGCGTGATATAATATTCGTAACACTTTCCTTTCTCCCACCTTTATTTGAGCCGAAGCTCAGCATTTCATACAGTATGATCAATCTTCAATGTTGCCGACCCGGCGGGGGTCGAACCCGCAACCTCCTGATCACCGAGGCCGGCTCAGTTGAGATTTACAATTATAGAGCTATGCATTACTCTTGGTGACATCATATAAAGAAGCAAATTCAGCGAATTTATGCCTCCTCCTCCTCCTAAGCCCCCCCCCCCCTCCCCTCACCCCACCCCTTCTGGGTCAAAAATCCCTAGAGTACAAACAAAAAATAAGTGAAATAAGTGAAAAAGAACATAATATCGGGATTATACCCAAAACCCATACACATCTTCAGACCATGACAAAAACAATTGTGAAGTGTCGAAAAGATCTGCACTGTTTGTTTAAATTACAGGAAGTTAAGGGTTGAATGAAACAGTCTCAAGTCCCCGTTTAGGACCATTTTCCCAGCCTACACTCAAAGAAAATCTACCCACTAGTGCTGTCAGTACTTTGATTATTATTACATGTACTAGGTTTTATAGAATTTCTTGTATTAAATACAAACAATGTAGACCGTGCCGAGACGATAACACATTAAAACACCAAACATCAACCTTGTTTCTGGGCAAGTAAATTTCTTAACGCTTTCAGAATAATTTCATATCCATTTAAAGTCTTACAAGGGGGGTGGTTGGGTGGTGCGAAGATGTCGTATATCTTACGTCACCGGGACATCCAACTGATATTAGCTTACAGTTGGCCAAGGCCTGCTGTCCTTGTAGCAGGTAAGGGTAGAGGGGGGTGTTTTTATTACTTCTGTTTCTTCACTTTCATTCCTGTTCCTCTTTCTTCCCTGTTCCTCTCTTTCATCTCATCTATTATCTTTTTTCTCTCTTCCTCTGGGAGGCGACACAAAACGACCAAGAAGGGTTGACGTGTCGTTAAACTCCAACACAATCAATCAAAAGATTTACAAACAATTTAGCAGGTATCTATACATTGCAACAGTATAACATTCAGGCATTTGTATACATATTTCTATATAAATCCAGAAAAGGTATTTTGAGCAATGGCCGTGCGTACTGTGTTAAAGTCATACAGGGATACAGGAGTGATATCCCTTATTCATTGAATAGACCCTACCTCAACTCAACTGAAATGTGTTAAGAGTCTATTAATCAAAGCACTGACAGCACTGGTGAGTCGATTGTCTCTTAGTGTAGGCTGGGAATATGGTCCTGAACGGGGACGAAAGGCTGTTTCATTTAATCCTTCACTTCCTGTCATTTAAGCAAACAGTGCAGACCCTGATCGGACGCCGCCAAAACCCAGTCCAGGTTTTTACATATAACCCTCTTTACACTGCACTCTGACGTCACAGTGACAAGAATAGCGCGGCTATAAATACCTGTTACCTGGATTTCGTCTTATGCTTCAAGCGGGATATCGTGGATTCGAATCCCGCTCGGGTCGAGACAATTTTCAGACCATTAGTACGCCTAGTTCATACTCGACGTGCCCTGGGTTGAGTATAAAGTGGACAGGGCGGCGCTTGGTGACAGACAGCGGCACCAAGTGTGCATGGACGATCCATGAAAACAAGGCTATACATATACATGTACATAACAATCGCCGCTAGTAGTATAGGGTGCCCATAGGCGTGCCCATGGTGGCACCTATACTACTGCCGCTGCCTCTATGTGCCTTCCTCGGGTGCCTGGTAGCGTTAAAAATCTGCACCAAACAATTTCGTCTTACGTGCGGTTTGATTACATTTGCTCAATGGTAATCACGTGGACAAATACCTTACGGATTTGTTTTTGCGTTTGTATATTATCCCTCGGTCGTAAACAATCGACCCAAAAAGGCTTCAGATTACCGTTGATTTTCCAGAATATATTTTAAGGAAGGCGCTAGTGACAGACGTCTGTCATTAACGATTTCACGTATAAATCGCTGCTGATAGACGTCAGCAGTGATTTATACGTAAAATCGCTAGTGACAGACGTCTGTCAATAGCCACTCCGATATTTTAAACATTTTTGCAAATGTTCTACAGCCCATAGTGTGTGTGTGTGTGTGTGTGTGTGTGTGTGTGTGTGTGTGTGTGTGTGTGTGTGTGTGTGTTTTGTTGTTGTTGTTCTGGCGTCTATTATATTATTATACGTCTGTCATTAGCGATTTCACGTAAAAATCGCTAGTGACAGACGGCTGTCAGCAGAGATTTATATGTAAAATCTATAGTGACAGACATCTGTCAGCAGCGATTTATACGTAAAATCGCTAGTGACAGACGTCTGTCAATAGCCACTCCGATATTTTAAACATTTTTGCAAATGTTCTTCAGCCCATAGTGTGTTCTTTTGTTGTTGTTGTTGTTGTTCTGGCATCTATTATATTATTATACGTCTGTCATTAGCGAGTTCATGTAAATATCGTTAGTGACAGACGTCTGTCAATATAGCCACTCCGATATTTTAAACATTTTTGCAAAAGTTCCACAGCCCATAGTTTTTTGTTGTTTTTTTTTTTTTTTGTTTTGTTTTGTTTTTTTTTGTTGTTGCTTAAGTTCTATGGTACTTGTCTGATAGTTGTCTCTCTAAAATCTTAATAAATAAATAAATAAATAAATAAATAAATAAATAAATAAATAAAAAATAAAAAAAATCGTGTTACATGTATGACGCAATCGGTGTAAGAGTAAGTTATACCCACTATGATTTTCTACTTTCAAACTTCAAAGCACTCATCCAAAATATACAATTTTGCTAATATCTACTGCAGATTCGCCTGAATTATATAGTTTGATCATTTCTGGCAACAAAACAGGCAAATACACTTTAGGAACAGGCAAAACAATTCGGAACTACTTTATTGACCGGCGCGCGAATTGCGCCGGTCTCTTAATATAGCTTATGGAAAACTATTCGATTAGCTCATTGAGGACGTTTTATATTTGCCGGGACGTCGGTTTGTGACGATCCCGGCAAATATAAAATTTAAAACAAACTGTGTTAAAAACAAATTAATGTATGTTTTATTTTCATTTCAATAAAGAAATTTCATAAAGCTTAATAGAAGCAAAGACGACATTTGTCGTCTGCTTTTCTTTTTTAACAAATTATCGCTTGAAAAGAAGTTTATACGTAAAATTGAAAGACTGAATGCCAAACAGCGTAGATCCAGATGAGACGGCTCATCTGGATCTATGCTGTTTGCAAAAGTCTATTATTATCGCCTGGGGCAGCGAAAGTTAAAGAATCACATTGTTGCTCGATTTTACCTGTTACACTGTAAATTTATCAAACTTCAGTATACCCTTGTCCCATATCTCTATGTAAACATGAACAAAATGCGCCGATACTTAGACGTTTACGTCTAAATATTTTTTTGTCTGGTATTGAACTATATTCGTATGGGAACCAAATCGGTGGTCTGTAAATTTTAGCAGTCCATGATCTAAATTAAGACAAGATCCATACGAGGAAGCCATTAAACAAAAATGCGTCCAGTGAAGATTCTGATCAAACTGCGCAAATGCGCAGTCTGATCTGAATCTTCGCTGGGCGCACACGGTACAAAATAAAAAGGGACCCTTAACGCACAGGCAGACGATAAATTCCCAGATCAGCCTGCGCATTCTCGCAGCCTGCTAACCGTCTTAGCTGTCTGATTACGTCATATCATAATATAGGTGGGTAGATACACTTCAAGGGGAGGCAACTGTCAAAATTCGCCCAGTTCTGAAAAGGGGGTATAGTTTGAAAGGAAAGAATTTGCTCCGCTAATGGAGACAACTGTCAAAAATTTTGCCTTCTTCTGAAAATGGGTTTACACTGTTAGGGCAGAATTTTTCGCTAAAGGAGGCAACTGTCAAAATTCGCCCAGTTCTGAAAAGGGGTATAGCCTGACAAGAAAGAATTTGCTCCCCTAAAGGAAGCAACCCTAAAAAAATTTGCCTTCTTCTGAAAAGGGGTCAAGTCTGATAGGAAAGAATTTGCTCCCCGAAAGGCAACTGTCAAAAATTTTCACTTCCTCTGAAAAGGGGTCAAGTTTGAAAGGAAAGAATTTGTTCCCCTAAAGGAGGTAACTGTCAAAAAATTGGCCTTCTTCTAAAAAAGGGGGTCTAGTCTGAAAGAAAAGAATTTGCTCCCCTAAAGGAGTCATCTCCGTCAAAATTTTTGCCTTCTTCTGAAAAGGGATCTCCTCTGAAAGGAAAGAATTTGCTCCCCTAGGGATTTGGCGGCCAGAAAAACAAACAGGTAGTCAAAAAAGGTGCCCTCCTTGTAAAAATGGGGGAAAATATACCTACCATATCAAGTACATTTAAGAAAATTAGACAAAATGCGGCTCAGTGTAAATCATCACGAAAACATGCCTATATAATTTTGACCCCCTTAAACCCCATTTTTATATAGTAAAACTGGGGTTTACAGGGGTATACATTATTTTTCATATTTCTGCCCAAAAACATAGATTGTTGTACCCGTTAGAACCGCCTCGCCGAAGCGGTTCTAACGAGTACCAACAATCTAAGTTTGGAGCAGAAATATGAAAAATATCAGAGTTTTTTTTATCTGAAAATTTTCAGATTTTGGAGGTGAAATTTTCTATATATTTGAATAGGCGTGTTTTCGTAATGTCCCCTGGGCAATAATTTTCATTGATTAATTTCAAAGTAAATTATGATGCACTTTTAACATGTTAATGCTTATTGCCACCACAACTGTCCACAACTACCCTGGATAATCTAGGTTTGATGGATGTAATTAACCACGCCCGTCTGACCAGCGGTCACACTGGTCATCCGCGGTCACTTGAGCAGTTTGTTTGTTTCAAACAGCGTGAAACGAGGGGCATCCTGTGGCGTCTGGAAGGTTTCTTTGCAAAAGGGCAACAAAACTGTCCCCTTTATTGGAAATATGACTATGAGAAATGGGAGAATATGGAACAAAAACATCAAAGAACTGGTCAGTTAAAGGCCTTATTAATAAGGCATGTGGTCAAAAATATTAGTATTGTCCTCAAAGTGAAATAGACACGGAATTAAAGTGTAAATTATGTCGAAATTACGGTTAAAAGTCCACTTTGCGAAGGTGATGAATTGACATTTTAGATATTATTCAGTATTAAGAATTGAAAATGAATTTATAACATTGCAGTGTTTGATTTATTTTGGACAAAGTTAAATGTCAGTCTTGAGCAGGTCCTTGCCTCGCGCTGTTGGGCCTTTCAGACGGTATGTTCAAACTGTCACTAACAGGCAAACTTAATTAGTATAAGACCAGTCTCGCTAAAATGTACTTTAGCTCGTACCGGAACAGTCTTTGGAGAATCGAAAATTCCTTAACGTGTATAGCAAAAGACTGATCAGCCTGTGCGTTCGCACAGGCTGATCATGTCTGTTGCTGTCCACGTATGCGTTATGGTTTCAGTTTGTGGGACGGGCACAAACGAATCATAACATGAGAAAATGTACTATGTCCATGACATGAGCGCACAGCGAAGACTCAGATCAGTCTCTTCACTCCACTCAGTCAGAACAGGGCTTTCTCTATTCACAAATGTATTCGACAGTATCCAATAATTTGAGTGTTTGTTGTCCGCATCAGTCCGATCAGAACGCCTTTCTCGTGTTACAAGGACTCGTGTATGATATGTGCAATTTTTGGGCCAGTAATTAGGGGACCCGAATAGTAACTTGAATTGTGGGGCTGTACTAAACACATGTCCCGGACACATGTACTCTCCGAAACATGGACACATATCGTAACTGCCGTATTTACCTTTAATATTCGGACACATTAACTCCTTAATATATACCACTGAAGATTGGAGAACTCTAAATGCAAAAAGTGCAGACCCTGATCAGACGCCGCAGAAGTTTCTTTAGGAATATCTATATCATAAAGCCTGACATACCTAAATTCGAAAATGGACTCTTCCAATATATAGTGTGGGAGAGTTTATTCAGTCTGTAATGGGTTAAATTTCGAACAAGTCCATTTTGTCATCTGTTCTTGCACTTGAAAACTGCTGGATGAATGCTGAATAGTTTAGACCCTGATCAGACGCCGCATAATGCGGCGTCTGATCTGGGTCTACACTGTTTGTCATTACTTTTAAAATTGAAATATGTCCATTTGACGTCCTGTTCTTGCGAAACAATATGAATAATACTGGTTAACTGCTTAGAGGACTAAACCTGCCCAGTAAAAAGTGTGGTTAGGTAAACTGACCGCGCTCGACATGACCTCACTGGGTTGACTGGGCCGTAAAGCCTCAACACAAATAAACATCCTGTTCTTGTAGCTGAAAACTGCTAGATGAGTTACAAACAGAGTAGACCCTGATGAGACGCCGCGTTCTGCGTTTAAACTGATCTGGATATGTAGTGTTTGCTCAGACTTGTCTATCCGAATACTTTGGCTAAATATGGTATTCAGAATTAAGATATAAATAATTTTACAACTCTATGGGTGCAGCAGACAACAATTTGATACTATTTTTCATCGTTTATCAGAAAATACTACATGTAATAGACTTTGACATTTTATGTATTTTGTCTCCTCAGGAGATAATTTGCATAAAATGTCAACGCCTATTTTTTTTTTTTTTTTTTTTTTTTTTTTTTGAGGGGGAGAGGGGGGCTAGGGGGGGTGGGGGTTGGGGGTAAAAAGAAAAAAAATTCACCCAGCATGCTGAGCGTTAAAAATGCAAGTGTGCATAATTTGCACTGTGAACAGAAAGTGCTGGAGATCTGCAGACATTTTAAGTTGTCAGAATAAATATTTGGGTAATTCTATCATGTATGTGGGTGGGGTTGGGGGAGAGAAAAGTGGATAATGTGGTGCTTACTTTTACATTTAATGAAAACGAAATTATCCATTTCTAATTGAACTCAACAAGTCTTGAACTAATTATACCCCCGGTATGCCGATGGGGTATATAGATTTCGTCGGTTTCGTTTGTCCGTTCGTCTGTCCGTCCGTCCGTCCTTCCGTCCGTCTTTCCGTCCGTCCGTCCGTCCGTCTGTCCGTCCTTGATTCCGTCCGTTAACCCTTTCTATAACCAAATTTTACTTCGAAGCTTTTTGATTATAACTCTGCAGCCACTGATCAAAAACTTTTCATATTCAGTATGGGGGTACCTGGGAGAGTTCTTTTCCATTCTACATCTATGAATCCCTGGGTCGTGCCCCAGGGCGGGACTAGAGGTCAAAATCTAGGACACCCCAATAAAGTAGTATTACAGGCTGTTTATACAAACAACTTCTTAATAAAAAAGGATGGGCATCAGACATGTTTATGACATCAACAATCAGTGTAATAAGGTCAAGGTCATTGTGACCTTATTTTCATGCTCGAGTGATTTTTGCCTTATATTTTGAAGACTATTTCATTGATTAATGCCTCAATAAAGTAGTACGTTGCAGCATGTAAATACAAACAACTTCTTAATAAAGAAGGATGGGCATCAGACATGTTTATCACATCAACATTCAGTGTAATAAGGTCATGGTTATTGTGATCTTATTTTCATGCTCTAGCGATTTTCCTAATATCTTGAAGACTATTACATGGGTTAATGTGACACTTGGAATTTTGGTTCTGTGTGACACCACGATTAACAGCATATAACAAATGTCACTTTGACCTATATTTCATGGTCCAGTAATTTTGCCTTATATCTTGAATGTTATTTGATGTATGAACATCATTATTTGGGATTATGAGTCAGTATGATCCAGCAGTTGACCTAAAGGTAAATGTAGGTCACTGTGACATATTTCATGGTCCAGTGATTTTATGTTACATCTTGAAGCTAAATTGATACATTACTATCATATTTTGGGATTACGTGACCTATATTTCATAGCCCTATGATTTTGTCTTATATCTCCCACTGTTTGATACCTAAATGTCATATTTACATAGAATTACCTGTGTGACCCAAACTTTCACCGCAAAGTAAATATAAATCAGCAGGACCTATATTTCGCGGTCTAGTGATTTTGCTTAATATCTTTTAGATTATTTAATGGATTAACATCATTGTTGGTATAATGGATCAATGTGACCATCAAATTAACTTCTCAAGTATATGTAGGTTAGTGACCTATATTATATGGTCCAGCAACTTTGCTTCATGTCTTGAAGACTATTTACTCCAGAAAAGCTGTACTTGGCATGATAGATCAGTGTCACTCAGAGACTGACATTGTAAACTATATCTTGCCTTATATCATTGTCATTAACTTTAAAATATTTTATAATCAAGAAATGGCGCCGGCCGGGGGTATTTGTTACCCTCTGGGCACTTGGTCTAGTAATTATTGCAACCAGATACATATTTTCTTCTTTCTCAGGGTCTTCCAGGGCGAGTACCTGTTCCCTTGTTGCCCTGAAATAGATTGCTATATTTCCCTATTTCCCAAAATCAAAACCTTCATTTCCCATATTCCCTGTTCCCTAAATTTGTTCCTTGGTTCCCATGATTTTTTAACCTCTGTTCTCTTGTTTCCCCTAAAATAAATGTCTTTGTTCCCCTGTTCCTCAAACCCCTGAGTGGGCCTCATTTCTCAAGAGTCCACAAAACGAAAACATGTCTGTCTGAGTTTGACCCCCCTCAAACCCCACTTTTATATAGAAAAAAATGGGGTTTGCAGGGGTATAGATTATTTTTCTTATTTCTGCTATAAAACATAGATTGTGGGTACCCGTTAGAACCGCATCGGTGAGATGTTTTGAGCAAAAATGACAAAAAGACCACATTTTTTTCATCTGAAACTTTTCGTTCATTACGAAAACATGCCTATTCAAATACATGTACACTGAAAATTTTACCACCAAAAAATGAATATTTTCAGATAAAAAATTCTGATATTTTTCATATTTCTGCTAAAAAACATAGATTGTGGGTACTCGTTAGAACCGCCTCGACGAGGCGGTTCTAACGAGTACCCACAATCTTTGTTTTGAGCAGAAATAAGAAAAATAATGTATACCCCTGTAAACCCCAGTTTTACTGTATAAGAGTGGGGTTTAAGGGGGTCAAACTTATATAGGTATGTTTTCGTGATGTCTTGCAGTCATAAAAAGTGCCATTATATTGAATGGGCGTGTTTTCGTAATGATGAAAACGTATGCTGTGGGTATACTTCTGGAATTGCTAACCTAAGCGATTCCAATGAGTATTCGCGAAAAATAGAGCTTAATGTACCCTGAGTTTAAAATACAGGAAATATTTCCCATAACGAAAGCACGCCTGTTTAAATATGTTGAAAATTTTACAACCAATAAAAGAGAAAATTTCAGATAAAAAATTCTGATATTTTCATATTTCTTCTCAAAACATAGATTTTGTGTACTTATTAGAACCGCTTCGATGAGGCGGTTCTAATGAGTACCCACATTCTGTTTTTTAACAAAATAAGAAAAATAATGTATACCCCTGTAAACCCCAGTTTTACTATATAAAAGTGGGGTTTATGGGGGTCAAAGTTATATAGGCGTGTTTTCGTGATGCCGAGAGATTTGCAAATCCGATAAACAAACGAGTGCATAGCACAAGTTTGTTTATTAGATTTGCAAGTATCGAGGGAAATATTTTTTTGTATTTTAGACTCAGTGTGTATTAACTTAAATATTACATATAAAAATGATTTGTTTTCTTCGGATACTGTTTTACGCGCTTTTAAATGACGTCAATAAGTTTTGCGACGTTACGTCATCTACAATCGTCGCGCGGTTTGATAGTGTTTTAATCCATTAAAGTCTGGAGACCTGTAAAAGGGTGACTGGCAAGCAGTGCAGACCCCGACCAGACGCCACAGAACGCGGCGTCTGATCAGGGTCTTCACTCTTTGCAAATAGTTCAGTCATTTTTCTCTAGGATATGTAAATCGCATAGCCGGACGTACCTAAAATTGAAATTGGACTCTTCCAATATATACTGTGAGGGAGTCTATTCAATCGGTTATAAGAAAAATTTCACCTGGGAATTATAAATTTTATTTCCCGCAGGAGTTACTAAAAATAGCTTCAGATATGTAATATATACTACTATCAAAAGCTTTACTATTCTTACAACATTGGAAGACAGAAAGGCAATCGCTGTTTGAAATATTGTATAAATAGAATAAATTCCTACCATGGTCCGATTCAGAAGGGGTTTGGAGGTTCAGTGGAACATCTCTTTGGCACACAATTTCATTTTCATGGGAAATTTTTGATTATTTTGATCCATTTGGGATACCGTATTTGCCATTAATATTCACACCCCGTATTCACACCCCGTATTCTTTATAATATTTCTCTTCAACAAGTCCATTTAACTATCTATGAATGTTCGTGAAAAATTGCTGGATGGATGATAAACAGTGCAGACCTTGATCAGACGCCGCAGAACGTGTTCTGCGGCGTCTGATCTCGGTCTACACTGTTTGCTCTGGCATGGCTTTCCAAATACCTCGAGTAATACGGTCATTTGATCAAACTGAACCTAACTCACCCCCCCACTCCCCCCAACACACACACACATACCTCAGAAATTATCCTTGGTCCGCACCTGGGCAGGCAGAACGCCTCTATTTTCAAGAGAGGTCATGTATCATTTCTACAATGAATCTCACTTACACAGCGAATAATTCGCTTCGCAAAAGAATAAAAAAAAGGAACGTGAAACACCAAATCATTATCATAATTTTTGCGTGTGTTACATGTTCAAGGCTGCTAGTAAGTAAGCTTGTCTTCTTTTATCGCAGCTGTACGGAGAGGAATGCTATTTCGTCGTTGAGAATTAAATATAATTATTTTCCTTAAAGAAGGGGTGACAAAATACTATGCTTTTAACTACGACAACAAAAATTCTTTTCATAACCGTCGCCCTAGAAACGTAAGCCTCTTATAGAATATGCAACATTTGGTCATTTTAAGGTCAAAGAAATTTTCAAGTATCCTTCCGCTTGGCTCAAGCCCCATCGTACGATTTGCCCTCTAATTACAAGTCTCTGCACGTTTTCCTTAAAACTAATTTTATCAAAGATGCCTTTATTGCACTTTTTCTCGGCTTTAAATGAAGCCGAAGCGACGATTTTGAAGAGCATTAGTAAACAGTGCTCGGACAACACTGCGATTTGTACAAGGTAATTGATATATCAACACACGTGCTTATAGTATAATTACTATCATTGTCATGCACCACACAAAAGGGAGACACGTGCGATATTTTTGTCATCAAATAAAGCGAATCAGGGAAAATGAAACCCTAGTGTACATGTGATTCGCCAAAACCCAGATCAGCCTGCGCAGTCCGGTCGGGACGTTTTCTTTTCACAGTAGACTTTTTAGCCGTTTCCAGGCTTCGTCCAGGTTAACATCGAATGCCCTAATCAGTCTGATCAGGGCCTTCGTTGTTCCCTTTTGCGTTAAAGCTCCATTTCGCGTCATTTGTGCGAACTGTTTTCTTTCCTTTCTTGCACGCTTTTTATTATTAAAATGGCACATAGCCTCTTTGAAACTGAGAATCTCTATTTGGGCAAATTGAAGGTCACATCACGAAAACATACCTATATATTTTGAACCCCTTAAACCCCACTTTTATATAGTAAAATTGGGGTTCACAGGGGTATACATTATTTGCCTTATTTCTGCTTAAAACATAGATTGTGGGTATTCGTTAGAACCGCCTCGCCTTTCTGCTTAAAAGATAGATTGTGGGTACTTGTTAGAACCGCCTCGGCGAGGCGGTTCTAATGAGTACCCACAATCTATCTTTTAAGCAGAAATATGAAAACTATCAGAATTTTTATCGGAAAACTTTCAAATTTTGGTGGTGAAATTTTCAATATACATTGTATTTGAACAGGTGTGTTTTCGTAATGATGAATATAAAATGCTTTGATGAGTTTAGTGAATGATATTATATACTAGAATAATCGGGCAAAACACAATAATACTTTATTGGCACCATAAACGATTCTTAAATCATAGTTGCAGCAGACGACATATTTATATTCTTTTTTTTTTTTTTTTTTTTTCCAGAGAAAATAAGGCTTAATATAGTTGCATAGTTGGGTAAAATACATTGGTTTAAACAATATTTTATTTCAATGTGTCGAAACATTTACATTTAAGTACATAGACAGAATACAATAGCACAATCATACAGGATTTGAAAACAAGCATATCATGCTTCTCTGAATCATCTCCTGCAGTAAAGTTACACAATGAATGGAGTATGTCTAAATTATACTACGTATGTAAACATTTTTCATGACTAATTCATTGTTCAATTCAATAATAATGAAAGCAAGACAGAAAGAAAGAGAAAGAAAAGAAGAAGAAGAAGAAAAAAAAAAAAGAGGATAAGAAAGGAAGAAAAGAAAAGAAAAAAGAAGTCTGCGCATCGATAATTAATAATAATGGTAAAAATCGTAATCAGTGTCGTGGAACATCAGTAGGTACATTAAATCTTATTGGAGCCATAAACGGTTCTTAAATAATAGTTGCAGCAGACGACATTTTGATTATTTTGATTTATTTATTTATTTTTTTTTTTTTTTTTTTAATTCCGTCCTTTACAATAGCGATGTCAGGGCGTGCGGGCGGGCGTCGTCAGAGGTTTACCATTTGGTTAACTTTTTTTCAAAGTGATATGTTACCTTTATTCTGCAGTGGAAAAACACGTCCATAGTGCCGCATTACGAAAACACGCCTATTCAAATATATTGAAAATTTTACCATAAAAAATTGACAGTTTTCAGATAAAAATTCTGATATTCTTCATATTTCTGCTCAAAACATAGATTGTGGGTACTCGTTAGAACCGCCTCGGCGAGGCGGTTCTAACGAGTACCCACAATCTATGTTTTTGAGCGGAGAGAAGAAAAATAGTGTATACCCCTGTAAACCCCATTTTTACTATATAAAAATGGGCATGTTTACGTGATGGTTAAACATTTTTTCTTGTTCAGAGAAAATATGGCTTATCATAGTCGGATGAAATACAGTAATGAACGATTCTTAGATAATAATTGCAACACACAACATTTTATTTATTTATTTATTTATTTTTATTTTTTTTTTAAATTTTCAGAGAAAATAAGACTTAATATTGTCAGGTAAAATACATTAATATTTTATTGGAGCCATAAAACGATTTTTTAAATTAAAGTTACAGCAGACGTCATTTTTTTTTTTTTTTTTTTTTTTTTTTTTTTTTTTTCCTTATTATTTTCAGAGAAAATAAGTCTTAAAATAGTCGGGTTAAATGCATTGATATTTTGTTGGCACCATAAACTATTCTTAATCAAAGTTGCAGCAGATGACATTTTTTATTTGATTTTACTCTTATTTTCCACAGAAATCTGCCTTATTATAGTCAGGTAGAACACATCAATATTTTATTGGAGCCAAAAATGATTCGATTCTTAAATCATAGCTGCAGCAGACGACTTTTTTTTCCAGAGAAAAAAAGGCATAACATTGTCGGGTAAAATGTATTAATATTTTATTGGAGCCATAAACGATTCTTACATAATAGCTGCAGCAGACGACATTTGGATGTTTTTTTTTTTTTTCAGGAAAATTAAGGCTTAACATAGTCGGATAAAATACATTAATATTTTATTGTTGTCATAAACGATTCTAAAATCATCATTACATCAGACGAAGTTTTGTTGTTGTTTCTTTTTTATTATTATTATTATTAGTAGTAGTAGTAGTAGTAGTAGTATTTCAAGAAAAATAAGGCCTGAAATGTAAAGTCCTATTTTCTTAGAAAAAATAACAACTATATAAATTGATAATATTTAAAGAACATGATTTTGTTGATTGTACATGTACTAAGAAGTATTTAGAAGCAGCCAGTTTGATCTTTGTCTACACTGTTTGCCACTGGCTTGTCTGTCCGAGTATTGAGAGTAAACAAGGTACACTAGACTGGTTTCAGTCTCCAGTGACTAAATATTTTTTTTCTTATAATCTATTTAATAATCCACTAAAATAAAACCAAAAAAATACCATGACTATAAAGGCTGGTCACTAGTGACCAGCCTTTATAGTCATGATATGTTTTTGGTTTTATTTTAGTGGATTATCAAACAGGATTATGAGAAAAATATTTAGTCACTGGAGACAGTCTAAAGGTACACGTACCAAAACTGTATGCTTGCGTCAACAATGATTTAGTGTTGTAATCTTTTTGGGTAGATTGTTTACAATCGAGCCAAAATATACCGACACCAAAATTATTATCAACGTGATTATCATTGACCAATGAAATCAAACCGCGCATTTGTACGAAATTCAGGTAACGGTTATTTATAACCGCGCTATTCTTGTCACTGTGACGTCAGAATGCCGTGTAAAGAGGGTTGTCTGTAAAACCTGGACTGAGACATTAAACAGTGCAGATCCAGATCAGACACCGCAGAACGCAGCGTCTGATCAGGGTCGGCACTGTTTGCTTAAATTACAGGAAGTTAAGAATTAAATGAAACAGTCTTGTCCCATTTCAGGACCATTTTCACAGCCTACACTCTCTGAGCCTACACTCAGAGACAGTCGACCCATCAGTGGTGTCAGTGCTTTGATTAGGAAAAGACTTCAATCAAAAATCCAATCTAGACTTATCTAGTTCCTAAATAAATACTAATTCCTAATAAAAGGGTGCTACAATTCTGTGTAAATGTTATTAAGCGGTAAAAGGTTAATGCTTTCAACAAACAGTGATATTCATTTTAAATGAAATCAATATAAATCGGCAAATTCAACACAAGCTTTGGAGAGATCATAAAATTTGAAACAGAGATCTTCAAATCAAAATATAGGCTAAAAGTAAATGCTCTTGAAAGCAAGCCTTGCCTTACAAGAAAAATATTATTTCACATATAAACCGTAGGAGAGATACATTCACCTTTATCACTCTGTAGGCTAATTTAGCAGACGACAAATTGATTATATTGTTTCGTTTTCGTTTTTTTTTTTTTTTTTTCAGAAAAAAAGGATTTGGCATTTCATGCAATGGAGACAATTTGAATGAAATGTCAAAACCTTTTTTCTGGAAAAAATAAGAAAAATATTTCAACCTGTCGTCTGCTGATAATTTTACCCAGCATGCTTAGCGTTACGGATTAATTGGTGGAGATAATGATCTCGTAGAGGACCAGGACTTTCTCTCCTAATACGACATTAATAGCGATATTAAGAGCAGGAGTTTATGAAGTAAAAATAAAAATATTATATCTTGATTTAGCGCGAGTGGCGTTTTGCCGTTTCACCGCCCATTTATCGCTCAGTAAATCCAATTAAATCCTTTTTAAGGGTGTTTATTAGCAACGATATACAGGCCTTTATTAAATCTAAGGCCTTGTCAAAACAAACAAGCTTTATTATTTCTTCTTTAAAACATATAGTTAGCGATTTTTTGGTAATAAAAGAAAAGGCTTGTTTGAAACCTTACAAGGCTAAAACCCCGCACAGTTGCTCAGTTGGTAGAGCGGCTGTTTTGTGACGATGAGGTTGTGTTTTCCATTCCTCGGGCCGTGTCATACCAATGACTTTAACCCTTGTCCTGCTGAACCCGGATATACCCTGCCTTTGCAAACAGTGTAGATCCAGATCAGATTTGAAGAAGCCAACTGATCTGGATCTGCACTGATTGTCATTAAGTATATGAATTTATAGCAACAATTCAGATCAAGTAATCTGATTGGCTGAAAATTAGAAGTGGGCGTGGCATCTTGATTTATTCAGCAGGACAAGGGTAAATCAAAGCACTGAATTCACTTCCTAGACAACTGATCGAAAAAGTAAAGGAACTGTATACGTATTAGAAACACTGCCGCGGAACGGTCAGAAGAAAGAAAGAAAGAAAATAAAAAAAAAAACTGGTGTGTCGGCCGTAAAATAAAAGTTCCAGGCAACGTACGCCACTTTAGTGTAATGTATATTTTCTTGTCCTTTAGAATCATTAAGCTCATTTTGAGTGACGCTGAAAACAGAATTCTGCATAAGCCGACAATAGAGGGCACGAGTAGCGTTGCATGTTGCAGTTCTGCTCATGAACAAACTCAATAAAACCCAAGTCGGCTAATTTCGTTTCCTTGGTCTCTCAGAACTACAGCTGATACCAAATACTACGCGGCGGCAATAAAAATTATCCACCTGAATACAGTGTAATTTTTTTTATTTTCTGAGTCTATTTTCTGAGCCTTTCGAAATCAACGCGCTCACTTTATGTGACGCTGAATAATAGAGCACTGCTTGAAATAGAGCACTGCTTAAAATAGAACACTGCTTTAGCCATTTATGCCTAGCGTCCCATAAATGGGATCTTTGCAAACAGTGTAGACCCAGATCAAACGCCGCAGAACGCGGCGTCTGATCTCGGTCTACACTTTTTGCATTAAGTTCAGGAATTTCTGTAAAAGATGATCAAAGGAAAACTAATCAAACATCCCTTCACTTGGAAATGGAATTTTCCAAAGAGTTTAGGTATAAGAGTCCACCAGGCATAATGGGTTAAGCCCGCGCTAGAGGGCGTGGGATCGTTGTATTTTATAGTACTGTTCATGAACAAACTCAGTAAAATCGAGTCTGTCGGTTTCGTTTCTTTCTTTCTTTGTTTTTTTTTTTTTTTTTTTTTTTACTTGCTTTCGATGGATTCATCCTCTCAGAATATATTATGAGTACTTTACCTCGCCTTTAGTTCTGAAGCATTACCTTGCATTCACATGTAAACAGACGTATGAATGTTTACTGACTGTAATATTATGTCACACGAGGAATACAGAAGTTTCAGTACGAAACATACATGTAGATCATGGTCCGTGAACCGTCTTCGCATTTATACATGTACAGTAAAATCTCAATGGCTCGAACATCTTTGGGAACATGGAAATTTTTTCGAGATATGGTTAGTTCGAGACACTTAGGGTAACTCATGGCGCCTGGTCAGGAAGCAAATGCTGATAATTTAAGGAAATCTGTTTGAGCTTCTATACAATAATGGTATGTTGATTGTACTCATTAGAATCGCCTCGATGAGCACTCACATCATAAAATTTCCATGATAAAATGAGAACATTTCCTTGAACATTTATTTTCTGAATCTATCGGGAGAAATTCGTAGGAACTCAAAAAACCTCAATAGCTCGAACATCTTTGGGACCATGGAAATTCGTTCGAGACATAGGTAGTTCGAGCCAGGAAGCAAATAGCGATAATTTAGGGAAATCTTTTCGATTTTCTACACAATGATTGTATGTTGAGTGTACTCATTAGAATCGCCTAGATGAGGCGATTCTAATGAGTACACACAACATACAATTCCATGATAAAATAAGAAAAAATCCCTAAATATTTGTTTTCTTGAGCTATTGGAAGAATTTTGTAGGGACTGAAAAAAAGAGTTCGAATCATCCACGGTAAACGAGCCATCCGTGTTCGAACCTTGAGGTTATACTGTATCAATTTATTAAACCTTTCTTGGATAAAAAAAAAAAAAAAAAAAAGTCTATTTTTGAGGTATATGGAGGCTTTAAAGGAAAGAAATTGGGAAAATCTTTCCCTGAAGAGCAGCCCCTGTGGTAAAGAAGCAAAGTATTTTATGTAAATGCCACTTTATTATAAATATTTTCTTACGCAAGTTACGCACATACGTAGTGTGCATATTGAGCACTACGCCTTTGGTAGTTGTAATGTTTAGGAGAACTGATACATTTTCACTGGAGGCAACTCTATCAAAACGGTTTTAGCCCTCTCCCCACCACGGGTTCCACCCCACCCACCCCTTCTGAAAGGGGATCTACTTCATCCCAAGGAGATAGACTTTCCCTGTATGTCCTCTTGTTATCTGAATATGGGCGCGGACTCAACTGAATATGAGACTCAGCTCAACTTTTTCTCTGATTATGGCTCGGTCGGACCTTTACTTGGGTAAATTCAGCAGACGACATTTTGAAATATTTTCCCAAGAAAATAGACTGACATTTCACTCACATTATCTGTCAAGAGACAATTTGCATGAAATGTCAAAGCGCTGTTAAAAAATACATGTATTTCAAAATATCGTCTGCTGAAACTTTATCCAGCATGCTATGCGTTAAACGACATTGAGTTCGTGATATATGGGTCAGATTAAATAATTTACATGGAAACATTTTGTAGGGACTATTTTAATGATCAATCAAACACAGGTGCGAGATGAATTTGATGTAAAATGATCTACAATAATAAACAATCTTCATTTTCATTGGACCGCCGTTAATCCGCCGTGCACACCTAATTTTTATTCAAAACAAAATTAGAGTCGCCGAAATGTTGACATATCTGATGGATTTAACACCATTTCTGTCGTGCCTTAATCCCTTGTTTGGAAAAGAAAAACTTACAAATAGCATTGAAGTTACAATTTTGTTCTTGTTTCCAGAAAGGAGCCCATTAAGATCGCCTATGTTACTGTTAAGTGGTACTCGAGTGGGTCAATCAAACACGCCGCCTTAAGTAGATTGCTACTCTTTAATGTCTAAAACCAATAAAATCCGGACATCTTAAATTCTTGACCGCAGGGATAAACAACGATGCTCGATTAAAACAAATTAATTGAAAATAACCCATCTAATACATTTTGGACAATCTTTATTGCTTAGATCTTGTATCGCATAAAGAACTTATGAAAATAACATGGTATTTTATTTTATACTGAGGTTTTGAAAATTTCCTTTCAAAACAAATAAAAATCCAACACGGGAGATAAATCATTTAATTTGTTAAATGGCCCGTAAGACGAAAACCCATAAAAAACAGAATGACTGATAATGCCGTTGGTAATTTGTATAAGGTATAAACACTAATAATGGCGGTACCGTTATTTTCATGAGAAAATTGCATATATCTTCATTTCCCACAGATTTTATAATCTTTTAGAGTAATAAAATTGTCTCGCTACTTAACATACTTATATCATAGACAATATATTTAACAGACCATATATATGTTTGGATTGATCTAAAGTCAATTATAAACACGTTAAGTATATGTGACGCAACGACAGAAAATGTACCATCGCACATGTGTACCCAGCGAAGATTCAGATCAGCCTGCGCATTCGCGCAGTCTGATCAGAATCTTCACTGGGCGCATTTTGGGTGGCCGTGGATGCAAAGTTTCTTCAAGTGGACAGCGAAGACTGATCAGACTGCGCGGAAGCGCAAGATGATTTGAGTCCTAGCTGGGCGCACGTGCCAAAAGGGTCATTTTCTCACGTTGAGATAATAATGTATTCAACAAAATTAAGGTCTTAATAACCCTTAGTACATACATCTAAGGGTGATAGTGCGTGTTTTGAGTATAAATGATGGGATTAGAGCTTATCCTTATAAAATAACCCAAACACAATCATTTGTTTTATGTTTTCCTAATTTACGTATTAATTTTGTTTCAAATCTAATCACATTATATTAACAAGTCCAGGGGGGATCCAGGATGATTTCTGGACGGGTTCGATTTGATCAAATTACTATGCTTACTCTCAGTATTCGGACAGGCATGCCTATGCAAACAGTGTAGACCCAGATCAGACGCCGCTGAACGCGGCGTCTGATCAGGGTCTACACTATTTGCCACTCATCCAGCATTTTTACAAAAAAATCATGAGTAATAAAATGGTGAAGAGAAATATACGGTAAAGAGCAATGGATGTGAATATTTAGGGTAAATACGGTATCCCAAATTTATCGGATTTTCAAAAAACTTCCCGTGAAAAATGAAATTTAGTGTTAAAAGGGGGTTCCACTTAATCCCCCAACCCCCATCTGAAGTCTATGTAATATGTACCTAAGCGAATCCTTTTGCATGCATTTGTAGATGCATATTTTTATAATAACAAAAGCCCTAATTTTTCACTCTCAGTGTAACAGGGAAAGAATGATAACTGTTTTAAATTGACCTGTCCTGGCATGTTAATTTGAGTATATCCTATCTTGTTTCTTTTTTTTTTTTTTACAGAAATACAGCCTCCACTGAGTGCCTTACAGATATAAAACCTGTAATGTGCATTTGGAAGGCAACTGTACAACTCACAAGATACCCGTGTAGATATTGTATATATAGCCATTGAAGTGGAACGCACGGTATAGATGTTGAATACACTATAGGTCTTCATTTAAAAAATCAGATGTATGTTTTTTGTTGTTTTTTTTTTTTTTTTTTTTTTTTTGTTTTTTGTTTTTTTTTTTTGTTGTTGTTTTTTGTTGTTTTTTGTTTTTTTTTTACTTTATTTTATTTTACGGGACAAAAATAACCCGGCATCTTAATTATTAGTGCAGTCAACTTTCATTATACGACACTGAGTGACTCGATACAACGACAAAATTCGTTATAATGACAATTTGACCGTGACGAAACATTCACTTAAGAGGTAACAATTAGTCACAAATTATGTAAGAAATTTGATTGATGGGACGTTGTAAGAAGCTTTCCAAACAAAAGCGTAAATAAAATGAAACAACAAAATAATCTATTTTTCTGTTTGGTTTAATCTGTACATTTAAATTCGTAACTAAAATAAATTAAAAATGAAAAGCAACAAAAAGCATTTTGACACTTTCAGACTAACAGAGTTTAATGAATGGACACTGGTGAAATAGTAGCCTGGCACAGTCCCTAGTGATCAAATTTATTATTTTTCTTAATTCTCTCTGATACAGACACCAAAATAAAACCAGGCTAAGATTAGTGGCCAGTGCTTCATAATCTTAGCATGTTAATATTGTCTTGGTTTTTAATGACAGATTCTATCTGTCATTCTTCGTTGCAACGCACGGTTTTAGAGAAAGTGACTTTGACTACTATTCAATTTCGTATTCATCCGCGCACAAAAGTAGACCCAATGTTTCAATGTGTGTATATTAGTACGCCATTGAAGAGCTGTCCATACAAAAGTAGTGCAACTTGTGCGTGATCTATGGCGAGAGTCGGTGAGAAAACCCACCTTAATATATGTGCGAACAACAAAGGCGCAGATCGGCCTGCGCGTCCGCGCAGGCTGATCAGCGCCTTTGTTGTTCGCTGTAGCTCGTTTTTTTTCGACGAAGAAGCGTCTCACATACTTAAATGGAGAACAGAATGATACCTGGAATTTATTAGTTTCTCATAGAATCTGTCATTTCATATTTTCGTGTCTTTATCAAAGAGAATAATAAACATTTCTACATTTAGTCACTAGGGACTGGGGCCAGTCGATGAAACAGCCCGATGTATGAAAATGCACAATGTAGATTGATATATTTCTGTGGTATGTTTGTCATGCAAGTAGATGGGGGAATGGATGGATGGATGGATGGATGGATGCATGCATGCATGCATGCATGAATAGATAGATAGATAGATAGATAGATAGATAGATAGATAGATAGATGGAGGTTGGGATACAGGCAGGTAAGACAGGCAGGCACGCTGACTGACAAACAGGCAGACAAACAAAACACACACACACACACACGCACACACACACACACACACACTCTCTCTCTCTCTCTCTCTCTCTCTCTCTCTCTCTCTCTCTCTCATATATATATACATGTATATGGCCATAAACTGTTTTACATATTCTTTACATTTTCAGCCAGTCAAATTATATTGATTTTTCAGTTAAATCCGATAAGTGAATGGGTTTATACTGATGCGCAGAAAGAAAATCTATCAATGTAGAGGTGAATAGCTAGATTTTCAGGGGAAACAACTCTGTCAAATTATTTTTGCCTCCCTTCTGAGAAGGGGTCTACTCTAAACGGAAAGAATTTGCTCCCTGTGGGAGCAATTTCTTTCCTGTTAGAGTAGTTCCCTTTCCAGGGGTTTATGTGAAGGAGAGCTAACAATAAGTCAAAAAAGTTGTCTCCCTTCTGAAAATGGTGGATAGCCCCGCCCCTTAAGATTTACAGATAATATATATGATCTGATTTGCTGGACCTCAACCAATCATTGTGCCGACGCACAATATTCCCAGTAAAAACTGCATTTTTTTTTTTATTTTATTTTATTTTATTTATTTTTTTATGTGGATTTTATCGATGTGTAGACGCCGGCCAATTACTGAGAAACTGAATAAAGCCTGAAGTTTGATTAGTGTTTATACATGGATAAAAGCCACAAAAATCGAATTCAGGATTACTCAATTCCAACATAGCCGTGTTTAAACTGTAAACGTCACTACAACAACACATTTTAGAAATCTACGCAAAGAAAATAGTACCAAGATGTCTGCGAAGTGGATTTATTAACACTCGTCCTGCTGAACCCGGATATACCCTGCCTTTGCAAACAGTGTAGATCCAGATCAGTTGGCTTCTGAAGATCTGGATCTGCACTGTTTGCCATTAAGTATGTGAATTTATAATAACAATCCGGATCAAGTAATCTGATTGGCTGAAAATTAGAAGTGGGTGTGGCATCTTAATTTATTCAGCAGGACAAGGGTTAAAGTAAAAAGACCATTTTGAATTTACTATCGACCAATCAAATTTCACTAAACCAGGTGGAATTGTAAAACAGTTGTGTTACACTTTTATACAACATACATGGTGCTATGCTTATAGCATAAGTTAATAAAACATTAATAAAAATGTATGCCTTAAAAGTATTTGTTTTGACTAGCATCAGCCCACATCACAAATCTCTCCAATATTAGGCCCGCGTCGTAACAAAACCTTACAACGGGCGCATGCGCAGTTTGGTCAAAGTATACTCAGTTCAACCAAACAATCAGATTAGTTTTTGAAAACTGGGCATGCTCTGACGAGACACCGGTACACGAAAAGTAGGAAATATATTCTAGAATGGTGCACCCTTCGGCACCATTGCACATACTCTTTTACCTTTACCACTCTCTTGACAAATTCAGCAGACGACAAACTGGTGATATTTTTTTATATTTTTTTCCAAGAAAATAGATTGACATTTCACGAAATTTGCATGACATGTTAAAGCCTATTTTCTGGGAAAATTACGAAAACTATTTCAAAATTTCACCTGCGGAAATTTGTACCCAGCATGCTAGGTGTGAAGAAATATACATGACAAGTTTTGAAGCCCAAAACAAACATCACGAAAACATATTTATAATTTCGACCCCCATAAACCCCACTTTTATATAGTAAAATAGGGGTTAACAGTGTTATACATCATTTTTTACTTATTTCTGCTCAAAAACATAGATTATGGGTACTCGTTAGAACCGCCTCGGCGAGGATGTTCTAACGAGTACACATAATCTATGTTTTGAGCAGAAATATAAAAAAAAAAACAGAATTTTTATCTGAAAACATTTAGTTTTGGGTGGTGAAATTTTCAATATATTTGAGTGGGCGTGTTTACGTAATACAGTCGAATCTCGTTATCTCGAACTCGCTTATTTCGAATTACCGCTTCCCTCGAAGTGAAAATCTGGTCCATGTTTTAACATGAAACTATGACAACAGGTAACAAAATAATGTGGAAAAGAGGAGAAATTATATATATATTTCTAACTTCAGGAGTCAAATTACATATTCATTTGATAAATGTGGTTGTTCAATTTATTGTTTTCCTCACTCTATCAACTCTGATATGTCGAAGTACGGATATCTCGAAGTGTTTCAGTGAGTCCCTTGGAATTCGAGATAACGGCAGTCGACTGTATATACATCTTTAGCTTGAAATAATACACTTGTTTTTAGTTACAGCAATTCTGTCCGCCCAAGCATATGAATATGTTTTTCTCCACTGCCTAAGCACATTTTGTTGCTTTCTCCCAAGTCCGCTCAACACACACCGTCGTACGAAAATCTTACAGTCCGACTTTAGAGCGTCAGAAATTTGCTTGGCAATAATTGGCTTTCCGAGAAGTCCTCTACTCCAATTCATCGGATTTGCGTTTGTCCGTCCCCATTTGCTAAACATTACATGCATTTTTCCTTTCTTGACCGTCTGAACTGCAATCTCGTACAAAACTCGCACAGAACGAGACTCCTGTTTGAATAGTTCCCGTCGGCGGCAACCGATCTTTGAGCGCCAAACAAAACACGGGAGCCAGGTACGAACATTTGGAGGATCTCGGTTCATTATCGCAAGTTTCCATGGTGACCATCTTCTGGCAAGGTTGTTTTGCTTCAAATTGAATTCTTTTTCTGTCACTGTGTGTCTAGGAATCTTTTTAGTCGCCTTCTGAAAAAAAAAAAAAATAAATAAATAAATAAAATAAATAAATACAGTAACATTCCGCTATAAAGACAGCAAGTATTTTCTTTCTTATTACGGTATGTCCTAAAAGTTTCTGACAAAATCATATATGCAAACAGTTTAGACCTAGACTATTCTATTCAAGTATTTTAAGAAACAACTTTTCTAGTCAAAATTTTTGGCCAAAAAAGTATGAAATAAAGTATGCAAATTTTTAGATCACTTACTGTATTCTTCATTCAATATTAAGACCATCCCACCAAAAAGACCACTTTAAGAGTGTCCTAAAAGTGGTCTTAATAGCGAAATTTTACTGTACTTGGTAAATTAGTTGTTTCAAATATTTTTTTTTATTTCTGCAACGTCATCTGTTCCAACCGTGACAAATACTAAGAAATCTTTGGTTTCTACATGAAATATGACTCAGTATACACACGCGCACATGCACGCACGCACGCACGCAGAAAGAGATAGAGCGAGATAGATAGAAAAAGAGAGAGCGAGAGAGAGAGAATGAGAGAGTAATAGTAGTATATAGAAGTAGTAGTAGTAGTAATAGTAGTAGTAATACATGTAGTAGTATTTTATTTCTGGTTTTTATTTAAAGCTAGTGACTTCAAGGTCCCGCCGTCAGTTCTCTTCTTATAGAGTAGATCCCTTTTCCGAAGGGGATTGCTGTGAAGAAAAGTAAACAGGAAGTCACAAAAATTGTCTCCCTGTTTTAAAATGGCGACTAAATATCCAGTTGTACATATTTGCACGCGACATCGTTTTTCGAACGTTTTCGATTAGTTACATTATACGAAAACACATACCTTATCCATTAGCTTGACGTCTTTCTTCGGTATCTTACAAACAAGGGGATATTTTCCGCCTTTCACGGGTCTTGTTTTATTCGAAGAGCCTCCAACTCCGATCTGTTTTTGTCCAGGCTTCGAGGCGACCGGATGGACCACAGCTGTTGGGACTGGTGAAGCCGAGGACGAAGACATAGACGATAGCGAGGAGAGTTTCTTTGGCACTTTTGGAGGAGACGGTAAGTCAGAAACGGCGGACGAAACTGACGCGCTCGTTCTCAGTGATCCGGTTTTGGAGGCGGAAGAATCTCCGCGTTTTAGGGTGCCAAATAATCCCTCCAAATCAGGATGTAGCGCCTTTCTTGCTTCTCTGGCTCTCACTTCGGCTTCATAACCCTATAAAAAGAGATAATGAAAATAGCAATAATAATAATAAAGTCAACTCTCGTTTAATTTGACTTCGCTTATCTCTGATAACTGCTTATCTCGAAGTGAAAATCTGGTCCCTGTTTTAACATGGAAATCTGTCAACAGGTAACAAAATATTGTGGAAAAGAGGAGAAATTGCTCTAAGGAGCAATTTCTCCTCGTTTCCAGAATATTTTCAGTAATTTCAAGAGTCAAATTCATTTGTGAAATGTGGTTGTTCGATTTATTTTTTTCTCAATTATGGAAATCTCATATGTCGAGGTACGGATATCTCGAAGTATTTCAGAGTGTCCTTTGGACTTCGAGATAACGCGAGTCAGCTTTAATAATAATAATAATAATAACACATGTTGTTTCTGTGACAATACCTATTGTGTGACTTAATTTCAATGTTAAACCCTTTAAGCCCGGAAGACCAAAACCAGTCCCGTGCAAACAGTGTGGATCCATATGAGACGGCTTGTAACGAGCCGTCTCATCAGGATCTACATTGTTTGGCCATGTCTTGATTTTAGACAGAAACCCCAGACAAGTCCGTATTCAAGAATATAACCTTTACAGGCTTCCGTATGTCGTTTAGTAGAAAAAAAATGTAATTTAAGGGAGGAAACTCAGTTTTACTGCTGAGGATAATCTTCGTACTAGTTTCCTAACTTGAATCAATCATCAACATTCCCGAGATTTGTGAGCGGTACAGACTCAAATCGGTCTCCGCATTTGCGCGGACTGATCTGGACCGTAATATTCTTTGGTCATGCGTGATTCCATTTTATGTCGATTTTATTTTTGGGTCGATTGTTTGTTTGTACGAAATTCGGGTATACCGGTTATTTATAGCCGCGCTATTTAGCGTGCCGTGTAGAGTTATCTGTAAAGTATTTAATAGGCTATTATCTCTAACTTCGATTAGAGTTTAACTCCTCATGTATTGTATTATACAATTTGAGAGAAATAAATTTATTTAATGTTCTGTTCTGTAAAACCTAGACTGGGACATTGGCAAGTTGTGCAGACCCAGATCAGACGCCGCAGAGCGCTGATCAAGGTCTCCACCTTTTGCTTTAATTGTATAAAGTTAAGGGTTAAATGAAATAATCTTAAGACTTTGTTTAGGACTATTTTCTCAGCCTAAACTCAGACAATCGACCACCAGTGCTGTCAGTGATTTGAGTTGAGTATTCGCGCAGTCTGATCAGAATCTTCATTGGGACCATTTAAGATAGCCAATGACGCATTTAAGATAACTTTCTTGCGGACAACAGAGACTGATTAGACGGCGGCACAGTGGGTGCACAGTTTGATTTGAGTTTTCGTTGGGTGCACATCAAAATGCTTACCTCAAGAAACTCTTCGCCTCTTTCTCGGTAACAAATGGCCATTATGAAATCGCATACATGTGAAAATTCTCCAAGTTTAAGATGCTGTCCAGAAGTTAGCTCTGTCAATTCTTGAAAAAATGCTGTCGAAGTTGCGTTCTCAAACGCTTGAACACCGTAAACTTTTATGCCCTAGATAAATAGGAAAAGAATAAATAATCAAATGGGTATGTAAAGTAAGTTATTACATGAACAAAGCCAAACGTTAACTCTTTCAAATCTCAGGAAATGGCAAATTTAACTTAACTCATTTTAGGCTGAATAGACTCCCCTACAGTGTATATTGGAAGAGTCCAATTTCAATTTTAGGTATGTCAGGCTATGTGATTTAGATATTTCTAGAGAAACATGGCTAAACTATTTGCAAACAGTGGAGACCCTGATCAGACGCCGCGTTATGCGGCGTCTGATGTGGGTCTGCATTGTTTGCCAATTACCCTTTTTGGGGTCTCCAGACTAAAATGGGTTAAAGTTTGATACATGAACTACTCAGTTTTGGTATAGCCTTACTTTTTGTTGTCTGAAACTACTACATTTGTCTCTCGTTCTCTCAAACACTGATGACTCAAACTACTGCCTACATTTCAACTGTTACCTCAAACTACCGTTATGTCCAACTGAAAATTTTGGTCCCTTGGAGTTTGAGATAATGAGAGTCCACTGTATTTCCAAATGAAATTCAACTGCCCCTAGTTTGTTATAAAATGCTACTGAGGACTGGATAGACTGGCTCCAGTCTCCAGTCACTAAATATTTATTTTTATAATCCTGTTTGATAATACAATAAAATAAAAACAAAATAATATCATGACTATAAAGGCTGGTAACTAGTGACCAAGGACTGGAAAATAAAAGCATTATGGGAGAAAACATTATCTGAATAGGTACTTTGCTAACTTGGCTACGTAGCCAAGTAAGGTCAAGCGATAGTTATATTATCAATTAAATACTGATATTAATCTAACGACTTTAAAAGTTTTATGGTATGGTTGTACTTTAATACATATTTTTTGTGATAAGGATGTAGGTTTCTTTCACGATGAGTGTGGAGATTTTTCAGAACTTAATTGAGAGCATGAATTATTTTCATGAAACTGAGTATCAGAATACTTATTCTAATTTATTTTGACGAAAATATATTTTTTAAAACAACACACAGCGGGCGCAGGACGTTTATACAACGCCGCTTCAACGTCGATGCATCGACGTTGAAGCGACGTTTATATGTTTATACAACGTCGTTTCAACATCGATGCAACAACGTTAAAGCGACGTTGTATAAACGTCATGAGCTCATGTGCCCGCTCAGCAGACTTGGAAAATCAGTTTTGAACAAAACTGGTACAACTAAAGTAAGGTATCAACATTTAAAGCAAACATAAAATAATATTTAGGGATCGACTATTGATTTTTATTATTGTTCTGATGGTGGGTGGGTAGGGTGGGTGGGGGCTTGGAGAAAATTTAAAATAAACCCAAAGACATTCACTAAAAATCCAGGCCCGAAGACATCTTCCCACCCTCACCCCATAAAAATCAAATGGTCAGTCACTTACCATGGCAGCTAAAACTTTTGCTTCTTCTCTCCAATCAATATTGTCTTTATTTAAACCATAGTCTGGAGCATGAGGTTCCGAGTCTCCTATCATCACTAGCGCCCTCTGGGAGCCGGGTGTCCAGCTGAACGTTCTTGCCAAATTCAGAACGAGTTCGTAGCATTCTTCCGGGTCGCCTCCCCCTGTTCCATCAACGTCCGTCACAAAATCACAAAGCTGCTTGATGTCTTGCGTCAGATCAATGTGTTTTTCCAGGTAGAAGACATGTTCATCGCAGTAATCGCCATGTGCAAGAACGCCAAACCGTATTCCAGGAATGTCCGCTTGGAGGCGCTGTATCATGTCCTGGAGACGACCTTTGACCTCGTCGATGACGGACGACATTGAACCGGTGGTGTCAAAGGAGAATACAATCTCAAACAGACCACCAGGAGGGAGAGGTGCACTCGTTGAAGGCGCCTCCATCATCATGCCTAAAATGTAAGTGCTTATTATAAGCCGGGGCACAGCATTTTCTATAAAATCACTGTCCGCCAAGCCAAGACAGATCAGCCTGCGCATCCAATGAGTCTGATCAGGGTCTTCGTTTGCCGGACGAAGATGGTTCAAGTCCTTAACTATCCAGAGAACGCACAGTCAACTCTGATCAGATTGTCCAGATGCAGAGGCTGATCTGAGTCTTCGCTGTGCGCACTTGCAATTTTGTAGGAAATGCTGATGCTGTTTGTGATTAGGGAAGATTTTCCCATATTCATTACGAAAACACGCCTATTCAAATATACTGAAAATTTTACCACCAAAAAATGAAAATTTTCAGGTAAAAAATTTCTATATTTTACATATTTCTGATCAAAACATAGATTGTGGGTACTCGTTAGAACCGCCTCGCCGAGGCGGTTCTAACGAGTACCCACAATCTATGTTTTTTGAGCAGAATAAGAAAAATAATGTATACCCCTGTAAACCACAGTTTTACTATATAAAACTGGGGTTTAAGGGGGGTCAAAATTGCATAGGCATGTTTTCGTGATGTTTACAACGGTGATAACATTTGTAAGCTCATGTTTGCTTCCTGCCCACTATTCATAAGGAGTCCGCTCTAAACGGAAAACTTTTTTTTTTTTTTTTTATTCCATTTAGAGTGGACCCCTTTTCGGAAGGGAGGCAAAAGTCAAACAGTTTTGACAGTTATACCTCCCCCGGAAAATAACCCTTGTCCTGCTGAATAAATTTAGAAGCCACACCCATTTCTAATTTTCAGCCAATCAGATTACTTGATCAGGTTTGCTGATATAGATTCACATACTAAATGGCAAACAGTGCAGATCCAGATCAGTTGGCTTCTTCAGAAGCCAACTGATCTGGATCTACACTGTTTGCAAAGGCAGGGTATATCCGGGTTCAGCAGGACAAGGGTTAATTAAACTGTTTATGGCCTTAAAAATTCATATAAACTTGACGACGATACTAGTGTAAATTTGCCCTAAATATTGGGACACCTTAAAACCTTACCGTACTGTAAAATTTAAACAAATCTATTTTGCTCATGGTTGAGAGATCTACACGTTGTGGATTGGTGGAGACAGTGTAGACCCTGATCAGATGCCGTGTTCTGCAGCGTCTAATCAGGGTCTACACTGTTAGTTCCGACATGTCTGTCCCAGTACTTAGGGTAAATTCGCTGTTGTATTGAATGTATACCCGGGGTCGTTCGTGCATGTATATTCCCATTCTACATAGAAAATACATACCTAATTACACACACCAATCAAAAATAATAACTAAATAAATAACGCTGACTTTGTTATATTTCTAATCCATATGGAATATAAACTCCTGCCATTTTATTATATTTATTTTGCTTAGCGAAGCAAATTATTTTACATACGAAAAACAAAAGGCCGAGTTCTAATAAGATGACTAAAACATTAATTCTTGTTGATGTGACGTAAAGTACATATTTTGTTTTCATTATTTAATACAGAAATTACCTACACATACCTGAACAAAAGAAAGCACCACAAGAAAAAAAAAACTGTGATTATATCTTTAAAATGTGTGTTTACTTTGTGTAGATATAATGTTTTGAATTAGCTGCTTAGTATACTCTGTCCTATATATACAGCTATCAGTTCTAAATATAGCGATCGTGTTCATTCAAGATATGTGTTATGACATCACAGACATGCGCAAAGGTGCTGAATCAAGTCAGTTCTTGTCTCATGAAGGGTAATTCTATATTGGCCACCGTATCGGTGTTTATCGCGTATGAATGTATGGAGGTAAATAGGTGTCATAAATCTGGGCTACGCTTTTCGCTGTTTACTTAGCACGCAATGGGCGACACATTTGATATTTTAATATTTTTACCAGGAAATAGGATTTGATATTTCATGCTAATTGTCTCTAGGAGACAATTAGCATGAAATATCAAATCCTATTTTCTGGGAAAAAAAAGACAAAAGCAATGTTTCAAAATGTCTTCTGCTGATTTGTTTTACGCAGCATGCTAAGTTAAGTATTAAGAAATGGTAAGGCGAGCAAGTAGTGCAGTAAGCTTATTGCTCGCCTGTGGTGGTGATGGGTGGATGGACAAGTAGGGTGGGGTGCGGCGGGGAGGGCAGCTGTAGTTGTTAACTTGCCTTAAGTAATCATTTTACTATCATATCGTCCAACCAAAATGACTGAAATACTGTTGATGTGACATTAAAAGTGCAAACGGAGAGAGCGGGGGTGAGGGAGGGGAGGGGGCGAATTCTTTCCCTTTACAGTAGACAACTTTTTAGAAAGGAACGAGTTTCCAAGAGTGTGTGTAGGGGTGTGTGTGTGTGTGTGGGGGGGGGGGGGGGGGGGGCTACGTCATGCAAAATAGTGAATGATACATATATTTGCGAAAAGGGCCCGTTCAAATGGTCTAGTTGTTTTTATTATTATTTTCGTTGTTTTGACGAAAAAGAGAATCAGAGTTTGTATAAAGGATAAAAAAGCCATATTTGCAGATTTGATGTACTACCGTATTGCCTTCGTTGAGGACACTCAGGCACAATATTTTGATAACCCTATTGTACGCGTGTTAGTTCTCACCAATAACAGTAAGGTCGTGCATCAAGTTTACCAATATAAATACCTTGGTTTGCTACATACGCTTAGCCTATCCGGGTTTTTGTAGAACAACGAAATGGAAAACGACAGCAACTGACCGATTTGAATGGGCCATTTTTTTCGCAACAATCTATAGTCGTTTTTGTATCATTACGAAAACACGCCTATTCAAATATATTGAAAAGTTTACCACCAAAAAAAAATGGCAATTTTTCAGATAAAAAGAATCTGATATTTTTCATATTTCTGCTCAAAACATAGATTGTGGGTACTCGTTAGAACCGCCTCGTCGCGGCGGTTCTAACGAGTACCCACAATCTATGTTTTTGAGCAGAAATAAGAAAAATAATGTATACCCCTGTAAACCCCAGTTTTACTATATAAAAGTGGGGTTTAAGGGGTTCAAAATTATATAGGCATGTTTTCGTGATGTGAAGTTGGTTTCCTCCACTGATTTCTTCGCTTGAAAATCGAGCGTCCATAGCCCAGTACACATCGCTTATCAAGTTATATGAGATCCCATATATTATCAATGTGTCTCTGGCCCGGTCATCGGATATCCCATATATATCATTCTATACTCAACAAAATAATTTAAGGATCACTTAGTGCAATTTTCCACATATATGCAAACTTTGACCGAATTTATGGGCAAAAACCACAGAAGATATTGAAATATGGTTGATTGTTTCTTAAAATAGAACCCGAAAAGGAGTGTTTCCAATAACAAATTTTGAATTGAAAGTTTTCATTTTAAAATTCGTAAAAAAAAGAACTACTTTTTACCCTAAAATGGAAAATTGCCATTTGAACAAGATGGCTTGACTTCAAACTGTGAATAAACCATAGAGAAAGCTTTAATTTCAATCAAGAAACTCACATTTTCCTACAGGTACCTTCTATAGATTATTCACAGTCTATGGGGCATCAACGAGGCAATTTTAGCCTCTTAAAGGGTTCACCTCTTTTTCTGGGCATATCTGTGTGTCTTTTACCCCTACGAAAGTGGACTTTGCAAAACTGTGTTTGGAGTAAATCATTGTTTAGACTAAAAACAGAAAATTTCACATATTCTGAAAAAAAAACAAACAAAAAAACAAAGTCATTTTTTCAGTAATTCCCATTTTTCTCAGAATCGTCTAGGCTGACAATGTTCGTGCCATTGACTGGTAGCTGAACATATTGCTAACATGTTGAGCTTATTGAAATGGACTTGCAAATAACAGTATTGCCCACAGAATAATTTTAACAACCGACGGGGTCGCATTTGAATGTTAATCAAAGGGAAACTGAAAACTGGTGACCCTTTAATTATTTTGTTGAGTATACATACAGTAAAACCTGAATGACTCGAACACCGATGACTCGTTTACCGTGGCAAATTCGAACTCATTTTTGAGTCAGTATGAAATTCTTCCGACAGCTAAAGAAAACAAATACTTAGGAATATTTTTAGAATCTTTTTTTTTTCATATTTATCATGAAAAAGTATATTGTGTGTACTCATTAGAATCGCCTTATCGATGTGTACTCATCGAGGTGATTCTAATGAGTACACTCAACATATCATTATTTTATAAAAGATCGGAAAGACATCCATATATCATTCCCAATTGTCACCTAATCTGGCTCTATGATTAACCCACAGTGGCTCGAACTACCCAAATCTAGAACAAATTTCCATGATCCCAAAGATGTTCGAGTCATTAAGGTTCAATTGTACACGTACCTGTATATCTGTACAGGTCATATATATATATATATATATATATATATATATATATATATATATATATATATATATATATATATATATATATATATATATATATATATATATATATATATGTATATATATGTGAGTGTGTGTGTGTGTGTGTGTGTGTGTGTGTGTGTGTGTGTGTGTGTGGAACCAGGAAAGCAAGAGAGAGCTATTGGATCCGACGTCTGAACACTCTACGGCCATATGGGATCAACAAGGGCGCCCAATAAAGGGAATCATCGTTCCTAAGTCAGCAAATGCTACAGCTTAAGTTGAACATTTTGATCATGTGGTTTTACGTAAATTGGGCCCATTTGCCTAACGTATTGGTGAGAAACACACAGTTTGGTTATATCCCTTTCGGTGTAAGGTTTATGGGCATTGGAATACATTGCGTTTATGGGCACAGTGATGTTAATAGTAAAGATAAGCTTTATACATTTTGCGCGTTGTGTTGATAGTAAAAATAAGCTGTATACTTTTTGCACGTTGTGTTTACGCGTATTGTTTACATTTTCACATATATCGAAACTCGACCAGTTATCAAGTCGCAGCGGGCTAGATAACATAAGCCCGAAAAGGGCATAATCTCTTTTTTTCAACTTTATGCAACTTTTATTTGTAAATTTTGCATTTTTATGACTTTTTTTTTTTTTTTTAAATTGAAAACCTCTGAAGAAGGTGAAAGCCGAAAGGCCTCAGGTAAACAAATCATTTGCGCTGTTAATGATTAACTCTCAACATATAGTTTAACGCCTATCATTTCAGCATCCTTTCTGAATCCAGTGCTACCAAAAAGATTTTTTGTTAGATGTTATGCTCCTTCTCCCTTCTCGGGCATACGCGGACAGCGGACAGCGGACAGCGAAGGCCCAGATCAGCCTGCGCATCCGCGCAGTCTGATCAGTGCCTTCGCAATCCGCCAACAGAATCATTGGATTCTACAGACTGTATCAGTAGATAGAAAATGCCCGGATGAGACTTTGCGCATGCGCGGTATGAATGTGAATCTGTGCAATTTGCGTATGTTCGACCCATTTTCGCTGGACACGGCCCACCTGTATTAGTGAAATACAAGGAGAAAGCATAGACTGGCTCCAGTCTGCAGTGACTAATTATTTATTCTTACAATCCCGTTTCAAAATGCACTACCATAAAACCAAACTAATATCATGACTATAAAGGCTGGTCACTATTGACCAGCCTTTATAGTCATGATATTATTTTGGTCACTATTGACCAGCCTTTATAGTCATGATATTATTTTGGTCACTATTGACCAGCCTTTATAGTCATGATATTATTTTGGTCACGAGTGACTAGCCTTTATAGTCATGATATTATTTTGGTCACTAGTGACCAGCCTTTATAGTCATGATATTATTTTGGTCACTAGGTACCAGCCTTAATAGTCATGATATTATTTTGGTCACTAGTGACCAGCCTTAATAGTCATGATATTATTATGGTCACTAGTGACCAGCCTTTATTGTCGTGATATTATTTTGTCCACTAGTGACCAGCCTTTAGAGTCATGATATTATTTTGGTCACTAGTGACCAGCCTTTATAGTCATGATATTATTTTGGTCACTAGTTACTAGCCTTTATAGTCATGATATTATTTTGGTCACTAGTGACCAGCATTAATAGTCATGATATTATTATGGTCACTTGTGACCAGCCTTTATTGTCGTGATATTATTTTGTCCACTAGTGACCAGCCTTTAGAGTCATGATATTATTTTGGTCACTAGTGACCAGCCTTTATAGTCATGATATTATTTTGGTCACTAGTTACTAGCCTTTATAGTCATGATATTATTTTGGTCACTAGTGACCAGCATTAATAGTCATGATATTATTTTGGTCACTAATGACCAGCCTTTAATAGTCGTGATATAATTTTGGTTACAAGTGACCAGCCTTTATAGTCATGATATTATTTTGGTCACTAGTTACTAGCCTTTATAGTCATGACATTATTTTGGTCACTAGTGACCAGCCTTAATAGTCATAATATTATTATGGTCACTTGTGACCAGCCTTTATAGTCATGATATTATTTTGGTCACTAGTGACCAGCCTTTATAGTCATGATATAATTTTGGTCACCAGTGAGCAGCCTTTCTAGTCATGATATTGTTTTGGTATTATGTTAGTGAGTTATCAAACAGGATTAGAAGAATAAATATCTAGTCACTGGAGACTGGAGCCAGTCTAGCCTAGGAAAACCGTGTACGATTTGCTTTGGAAGAAATTAATATGCAGTGAGGACCGTACTCCGGCTGTAGGCATCTAATGCACCTGTCAGTGTTATCCTCCCGAGTGTGCATGTGTGTGTGTGTGTGTGTGTGTGTGTGTGTGTGTGTGTGTGTGTGTGTGTGTGTGTGTGTGTGTGTGTGTGTGTGTGTGTGGAGGGGTGGGGGGCGGTCGATGGAGGATGGCGGGCTTGCCCCAGCAGGGAATTAAATTAATTTTATTTTTTAGGTCAAATACCCCTCCCTTGAGTCATTATTATTTGAAAATCCCACAGCTGGTCCTCAATAGAATGATTGAGATCTTACGCCTCATATATATAGCAAGGTTCCATTTCAAAATATAGGGATGTCAGCTTATTTCTAAACATATTTAGAAAATGGTTAGACTTTTTGCCAGCAGTGCAGGCCCTGATCAGACGCCACAGAACGCGGCGTCTGATCTGGGCCTTCACTGTTTGCT